>VMDO01029819.1:0-22139 GCA_007922755.1 Pedetes capensis | reverse complement strand
CCCTGCAGGGCACAAAGACGCACAGACCCTCCTGCACCGTCACTGACTTGGGCAGATCCAGCTCGAATCTCTGATGCAGAGCCTGGGTCCCTGTGGAGACTCCAGAGTCAGCTTGTCCTGCCCTCCTGGGCTCCCATCCCTGTGCCCACTCCACAGCCCACAGCAGGGGCAGCAGCAGGGGCTGCAGCATCGCAGAGCCAGAGAGTTCCTGGGCTGCTGTGAGTGGGCAGAGAAGGGAGACGTGGCAGGAGAGGTGGATTTTGGTGGTTGAAAGTCTCCGGTGTTGGTGCCGTGGGACCAGGAAGCAGCCTCACTGGAGGCCCAGGAAGGAGGTCAGAGAGCCGAGTGACCACAGAAGAGGAACTTCTCACTCTCGCTGTCAGAGCTGCCAGGCCCCTGGGGAGCAACGACTTCCACTTTCCAATGAGGACGTGGAGGGGGCCGCACTCAGCAAGGAGGACCCACCCTCAGCTCCTGACCTTCTGCCTGTGGCCTTTACCTCCCCCACCACTGTGCCCAAGGCCAGTAGGCACTGCCTGGCCATCCACAGCTCCCAGATACACCACAGGGTTGGCCTGGCAGGGGTGGGACACAGGAGGGGTGGCAGAGGAGCCATGAAATATGGGGAGGTCCCCTGCTGTGACAGAGGGGGTCCTCAGTGAATGAATGAATGAATGAATGAGTGACTGCAGCAAGCACCTCATGGGCGTCTGCTCCTTTCTGGGAAGTGGAGTCTGAGGATAGATGGTGACAGACTTTGTCTCTGTCCCTTTGTCTCCAGTTCTCTAAGGAATGAGGAGGTAGGAAGTTCTGAGCCATCCCACCACCTGACAGCAGGGCTGAGATGCAGGGGCTTATGGGAAACCGGTGGCCCTACACAGCTAGAAGGTGAGGTCTCAGGAATTAGTGGGTACAGTGGATGGACCAGGACTCTGAGGCGATCATGAGAATGAGGTTCCTACCTGACCTTCTGCCCCTTCACCCAGCATCCATGTTGTGGACCACACTGCGCAGGCCCTGAGAGCCCTGCTTAGGGAGCAACAGCAGCAGGACTTAGTGGGGAGGACCCGGCTTTGCAGGCAGGTGGTCTGGCCTCTCCCACCTCCACATCAGCCTCCTCCTCTGTCCCACAGAGGAATCACATTCCCAACCCTCATTCTGAGGGAGAATCCAGTGTGAGGATGGAGTCCCGTGTTCTCTGCACACTCAGAGCTGGATGCCATGCTGTTTACCCAATGGAACCGCAGTTCCCAGTAGCTCAGAATGTGACTCTATCTGGGGCTAGGGTCTTCTAATGTGGTTCTGTTAACACGTGGATCATGAGGGTGGACCCTAATCCTGTGATCCGTGTCCTTATTAGAAAAGAATAGGACCCAGACATACACCCAGGGAAGACCATGTGAGGACACAGGGAAAGGACAGCCAACTGCAGACCAAGAACAGAGGCCTCAGGAGGACCCTGTGTTGACACCTTGAGTGGAGACTTCAGCCTCCAGAACTGTGAGAAAATATGTGTGTGGTTGGAGAGGCTCAGGCCCTGGTACTTTGTCTTGGCAGCCTGAGCAAACCACATACAGGATCATGCTGGGGACTCCCCGTGCTCCACAGTAACCTGCTCAGACAGCCTGGGCTGGCCACAGTGGAGCACACAGGCCACAGGCCACAGTGTCAGAGGCCAATCTGTAAGACGGAGCTCCTCAGAGGACAGCAGGAGAAAGGGAAGAGACGGTGAGGTGACCAGAGGAAGCGTCTGCCCCGCCTTGTGCACCTACCCTACTTCTGCACAGCTATTACTTCACCCGGTCACCCGGGCCTCCACTTCCCGGAACAGGTCCCATGTGAAGCAGGGTTTCTTGGGCACTGGGCTACACTGAGCTGGGACAGGGTCTGCAGGGGCATCCGCGGGGACAGGGGAGGCGGAGACCAGGGCAGCGCCTGGTGAGACCTGGGTTGTGTAATGGGTAAAATTTAAGAAAATTTAAGCAACTTAAGAGGAACGGAGTGATCGTGGTTGGAGCGTGAATGTGGTTTCGTGAGCCTGGTCAAGAAAAGCTTCCTTCAGAAGAAAGCTTGAGCCAGACTTCCAGGGCACAGCTCGCTCAACGCCCCTGGGCGCAAAGAGGGGAGGGACAAGCACTTTCGGCTCCCTGTTGGCTCTGGTGGCTGTGCATCAGCTCCCAGAAGCACGCGCTCCATCTGCTTGACTGATTGGCTACGGAGTGATCGTAGTCAGCGCTGATTGGCTGTAAAACAGGCCCCTGCTGAATGTGATTGGCTGAGGGACGCACGTGCCTGTGGGAAGCTGGCGCCATCCCTCGTGTGTTGGGCCCTCCCCGCTGTCCCAGCGCAGCCAACAGAGCATGACCGGCCATGTTTGTCCTGCATGGCCTGGCGGCGTCCCTAGGATCATCCTGCGTGGGACCTGGCTGGAGCCGCCCACACTGGGCTTCCGCCCACCATGCGGACGCCTCCCTCAACGAGGCAGTCGTCGGCTGTGCGTCCTGGGCCACGCAGGAAGCAGCGACAGCTCAGTTATCCGCCGCACGGCTCTCGGGACTGAGACTCCGCGAGCCCCTTGGATCGTCCAAGACCAGTTCTGGACCTTCAGACGGGAGACTGCGGACTGGTCAGTTCACCTGAGCTGGTGTCTGTGGTCATCAGCCGGGTACCTGGTGAGCCTGTCACCCTCAGTCACATCATCAACCTGTTACCCCTCAGTCATTTCGTCAGCCTGTCACCCCTCAGCTACCTGGTCAGCCCGTTACCCCTCATCTACCTGGTCAGCCTGTCACCCCTCAGTCACCTCATCAGCCTGTCTCCCCTCAGTCACCTTGTCTGCCTATTACGCCTTACCCCCCTGATCAGCCTGTCACCCCTCAGCCACTTTGTCATCCTGTCGCCCCTAAATCACCTTATCAGTCTGCCACCCCTCAGCCACCTGGTCAGCCTGTCACCAAGTCAATCACCTGTCATTCATCAGTCACCCAGCTGGCCTATCACCCTTTAGGACCTATCACCCCTTAGGGGACCTTGTCAGCCTGTCACCCCTTAGTTATTTGTATAGCCTGTCACCTCTCAGTCATCTCTTCATCCTGTCACCTCTCAGCTTCCTGGTTCTCCAAAGATCAGCCAATGGGCCAGCAGTCTACCAACAAGGTAACCAAGCCGTGTGCTGGCAAAATTATGGCATTTTCAAAGAAATGAATGAAACTAGAGGTAATCATTTTAAGTGAAATAAGCCAGACCCATAAAAACAAACATCACAAAATATATTCAATATTTTAATATATATGTCAGGAAAGTAGAAGGGGGACTATCTAGTGAGAGAAAAGGGACTAGAGATGATGGAAAAGGCAGTAAGAAAGGGTAATGTGGGGAAGTAAAAAATATGTTTTGCTCTCAAAGGCAGAATCTGGAGTGTGTGTGTGTGTGTGTGTGTGTGTGTGTGTGTGTGTGCATGTTTGTATAGGGGTGAACATGAGCAATGCATACTGATATGCATGTATGTTGTTGTTGTTAGATGCCATCAAGTCAGTGTCTGACTCATAGTGACCTTGCGTACAACAGACAAAACACTATTGTCAGTGCTTCTCTGCCATTCATAGGGTTTTCAGTCACTGATTATTTTTTGGGTGTGGGTTGCTGGATCCTTCTCCCAAGCCTACACCACCTGGTGTTCCCAGGTGGTCTCTCATCCAAGTACTAGCCACATCTGACCCTTCTTGACTTCCAACATTGATGGGATCCAGCCCCATAGTGGTATAGATGCAGGCAAAACACTCCCTGACGCTGTGCCATGCCCGACACTATGTCAGTGCTTCTCTGCTATTATATGCAAGTATAGAAATGTCATAATAAAACCCATAGGCTGTCCACTTAACTAAAGAAACTAATAATAGAAAAAGAAGAAAAAAGAAAAAAGTGACTTTAAGAATTGTAAAGAAATTTAGAAAAGCAAAATAAGATTACTGGGTGTCTCCAATGGACAACTAAGTGTCCTTTAGGATATACCCAGCTGGGATGATCTGAGTCTAGTGATTGTTGCCTGTAAATTATTTTACAGTGCTAAAATTTGTAGATAATTAGTAGGAATGCAAACTGTTTATGGGCATAGAGATGCACTACATTCTGTCTATTGGAAGTTTGCTTGAACCCCCTCAGCAAGTCTGTTTCATATTCATTCCAAAAGCCATTTCAACATTCCATTACTCCATGGAAATTTGTATTTCCTTCAGCCTTTTTGTTCCCTCATTAACAATGAATGAAATAAAGTATTTAACCTGTTAAATTTATATCTGCATGGCAGGCATAATTTTTCCCCTTTTTGGAATATTATCCCTTAAGAGAATACATGAGGAAACTCACACATGCCTGTCCATGTGTTGACTCCTTGATGTGTGCATGTGTTCTAGGCACTAGAACCACCCCTGTAGACCACCTGGTGTAGCAGATCATGGAGAGGCCCTAGGTGAAGAGGAAGCCAGCCTCCATGTGGGCACCCATGAGCAGGGCAAGAACCAGAAAGAGACACCCAGGGGGGCATGTTGAGAGGGCATAGAGTTCCTGTCTCCAGGTCTCACGCCCCTAGAGTAGCACCCAGACTTCCTGCCTCTTTGGAACTTGGGCTCCAGACAGCTTGGGCTAGAAAGGAATTGCAGGAAGTGTCTGGGGAGAAAATGGGGTGGGAACCTTGTAGTGGAGGAGATAGCAGGAGACTGGAATGCTCTAGAAAGAAATGTGAGAAAACGCAAGGGAAAGCTTGTACTGAAGTGAAAGAGTAAAAATAAACTCAAACAGCGAAAGGAAAATAGAACCCTGCAGCTATTCAGGCTGGGCGGGAGCAGAGCTGTGCACTAAAAGAAATCTTATTTCTTCCAAGGCCTTGCAACAGCTGTAAACTGCCTCTTTTTGAGTGACTACGCTTTCTTACCAATGGTGTGTCTGTCATGTAGGGGCTTCTTATTCCCATCTAATGACTGGGGAAGCCCAGGGCTAAGCACCCAAGGAGCCACGTCTGAGAAGGGGAGTGCACCTGGAGAGGTCTGGATATCTTGTTATCATAGTGCGGCTTTATTGACCTAGGATAGCCTGGGACTTTCTGGAGGCTCCTCCCACTTCAGTGCTCAGGTCTGGCCCAGGATATTCCCAGAGACTCTATCTACCTAGAGTCACTCTGGCCCCTAAGAGATCCAGGCAGAGGATTTTCACTGACTGTGGTGCTGAAACAGGATGAGGTGGGTTCCAACTCTGCAGAAGGGCATGTCCTCAGACTCAGGAACCCAGTGATAGCCCAGGAGTCTATCTCACTTTGAAGGATGGAAAGGTCTCAGCCCCAGGATGACATGGCCATGGGCCTTCCTGAGGAGGAGTGTGGACACCCAGGCAGGGATGCACCAGAGTGGACATGGAGAGAATGGTTCAGGGGTCAGTGGGTAGGAGACGCTCATGGAGGGGCAGAGAAGGGCAACCTAGAGCAGAGCTCAGCAAGCTGCAGCCACCTGAAAGGAGCCACCTGATTTTGTTCACAGAGTTCTGTTGGAATGCGGCCACAGCAACTCACTTGCAGGAGGTCTGCGTCTGCTTCTGTGCTTCAGTGGGAGGGCGGAGTAGTGGCAACAGAGGCCACGCGGGTTACAAAGGCTGAAATATTGACCATCTAGCCCTCTACGAGGAAGGTTTAATGATGCTTGACCTAGAATTTTGTGTTGAGAAGCTTATACATTATTCTTCTGGGTTCAGGAGCTTGGGAAATATTTTGAGTGTGTTGAGATCTGACTCTTAGAAAATATTATAATTGCTCATAGGCAGGTTTGCCTGTAGCAGGAGGTAAAGGTAGTGGAAAATCCAGGAGAGGGGTGGGATGGGAAGAAGCAGAGATTTAGGAGTGGAGAGACAGAGGATGCTGGAGGGAAGTCAAGTCTGCGAAAGGATGCATTGTAGGTTCCCGCCGGGGTGAGGCTCACAGGTGGCTGCTACAGTTTCTGGCACTGAATACTTTGAGCCTCTGGACAAAGTGCCCCAAGGGGAGGCGCCAGCATCCAGCAAGCTCTCCTCCACCCGTGTCCCGCTGGGTGTCTTCCATGTGGCCTTCATGTCATGCTCACAGCAACCTTGGGGAGTAGGACAGGCTGCACCCATTTTACAGAGCAGGAAGCAGAGACACTGAGGCATTGGTGCTTCTCCTGATGCCATCCTCTTTTAAAAGTATGAAATAAAAGGGCACAGATTTGGTCCAAATTCTCCGATTGCAAAGTCTGGGATAATTTCAACCCAGCAGGAACCTCATGTGCAGTAGTTCATAACCCAGTCACTGTGGGGTGTGTAGTGTCTGAGAATCAGCCTTTGGGATCTGAGGGGACAGGGGTCTCTGGGCTACACTGATGCTCCTGCCGGTTCCTCACTGGGTCCGGATCTCTGAGTTGTGGGTGGAGTTGTCCTCCCGAGGACTCGCCCGGTGAAAACTGAGAGAGGCGTAATGTAGCTCCTGCTCTTCCCCAAAGGTGGGCGCAGCCCCCAGAATGCTTGAGGGATCAGCAGGGCTGTGTAACGTGGACTTCTGCTGGTGACCCTGTGTGGAGAGGAAAGGAGCAGTCACAGCAGGGCACGGGGAGGGAACCCCGGAGAAGGCAGGGAGGGCCCAGGAAGGGAATTTCGTTGTAATGGGACATTTCCTTGTCCTTCCTTCAGATGTTTGTGAAGGGATCATTTATTCAGTTATCCAACATATTGTTGTGATTAGGTGCCGTCAAGTTGGACCTGACTCATAGTGACCCTATGTACAACAGACAAAACCCTACCTGATACTGTGCCATGCCCAGCACTGTTGTCAGTACTTCTCTCTATTCATAAGGCTTTCAATGGCTGATTGTTTTCTGGGAGTGGGCTGCCAGGTCCTTCTCCCAAGCCTACAGCCCCTGCTGTTCCCAGAGGACTCCCATCAAAGAACTAACCATGCCCGACCCTGCTTAGTTTCCAAGATCTGACGGGATCGGACGCCACCATGGTCCAGCCACAGGCATCCAACACATAGAGCGCTTATCTATTACCTCCCAGTTCTAACAAATACCCACAAGACCGGCATTAGCACAAACAGCCCTCCTGGGCTGGCTCCACTTTTTGTTGGCGAGCTTCCCCCTATGCACTTTTCTTGGTGCCAATGTCTCTAACATCCTGGGGTCTCCACTGCTGCTTAAGGTCTGCCTGCTAAGCTCCACATATCAACACTTCAGGGGATCTCTGTGGCACGTCCAACCCTGGTACCCATGTCCTGGCCTCACAGGCTAGCTCCTGAAAGCTTGTTGCCAGCCTCTGTCACCACTTTACTCCCGCATTCTGTGTGCCTGCAAAATCAGCACCACGTAGGGGAGGCAAAGATTTGCTGCCAGCTCAAGAGTTAGCTTGACTCCTCTAAGTGGTGGCTTCCATGGTGGCTTCTGTGTGCCCTGGCCAGCAAAGCACTTCCCTGGACCACCTCTTTGCAGCAGGGTGTTTGGGAGACACTTTTCAGACACTGCCCTTTAGATGGGTTTTAGTTCTGAAAGTGGGCGTGTAGTTGGGCCATGGGGACAACTGAGCCATCAGGGAGACGGAGAAGCATGGTTAGGGATGCGCTGACCTGGTGTCTGTGACGTCCTGACATCCAGGCCCTTGGTGACCTTGGAGAGAACCTGCCTGTCTTAGGGAGAGACAGCTTCTAGGGATAGAAAAGGGTGGCCCGGCAAGTGCCTGTTTCCTACGCAAACCAAGTGATCCAAAGCCGATCCACCCACACCCTTTACAGATCTCTTACATGAGGAGCCACCATTCTTCTACCCTAAGAACACACAGCCAGGCACTAGGCAGCTGGAGTAATGTTATACCCCAGAGCTGGTGAAGTTACCCGGAGGAACCCGTCCCGAACCTGCAGAGCCCCTTCACCCCGTCTCACCCAAGCCTCCCCATGGCAACCACAGGGAAGGCTCTCTACCACGCCTCGCCCTCGCACCCTCTGCCTGCTCACCAGTCCTAGTGCATCCCCATGTGGCCTTATGCCCCCTCTTCCTGGGAACTGTGAGTCATGAGCCATCTTTGCAACAGAAGTTGCTTTGCTATATTTGAATGATACTGACACATTGTGAGCCTGCAGCCGTAGCCCTGTGGCATCCAATCACATCAGATCTCGGAAGCTAACAAGGGTTGGGCCTGGTTAGTCCTAGGATGTGAGACTGCCTGGGAACACCAGGTGCTGTAGGCGTGGGAGAAGGATCCAGCAACCCACTCCCAAAAATCAATCCACCATTGAAAACCCTATGAACAGCATAAAAACACCGACAATAGTCTTTCTCCAGTTGTACGCAGAGTCGCTATGAGTCAGATACTGACTCGACGGGCACCTAACAACAACAACAACTCATGGCAAAGCAAAGGTGACAATGTCAGCCCTGGACGTGCTGAATGGGGCACAGCTATGAGCCCCGGGAGTGGTCCTGAGGCAGGCGGGATGCCCGGGTACCACGACACTCACCTGGGAGACTGGCCCCTCAGCAGGACGTGGGTCATTCCCGGCCCCGGCCATCCTGGCTGCTTTCTTCCTGTGGGTCTTCACCCTGAGGGAGACACGGGGGCCTTTCAGCCTCCTTTGCTCAGTGTCCATCCCTGTTACCAGCCCTGAGCAAGTGACTGTGGCAGGGGCAGCGCCGCCCTGGCCAGTGGCCTTCATCACAGGGCTTTGTAGCAAGCACCCTTGTCACCCCCACTTCCTGGGCATCTGGGAACCAGGCTTGAGAACAGACCCACGCTCGCCTGGTGGCCACAGCCTGGATTTGCAACCGCACTGCAGCGCCTGCCCCTGCCCCTGGCCCACTCCACCCCTCCAGGTCCCTCCAGCTCTACATCCCCATCCTTCACCCCTGGCCCACACCAGCCTGTGCTGAGGCTCACAGGAAGAAGACGAGGCAGACACAGATGGAGAGGAGGGCGGTGACGCCAGCTCCCGCTAAGGCCCCCAGAAGCGCTTCTGCTGGTTTGCCCGTCCGGGGAGCCCCTGCCGAAGAGAAAGGCATGGGGTGAACTCCAGTCTTGATGAGCGGCACAGGTCATAATTCCAATACCTATGGGCCCCTCACCTCTGAAATGGGCCATCTCTACATCTTCGGACCCGTCATAGAGCCTCAGCCTTGTCCATAATCTCAGGACGAAGGACACAGTCCACCTGACCCTCTCGTCCAGCCCCACACCACTGTGCAGCAGAGCCCATGGCTCCAAGGACCCACGTTCTCCTGCACTGGGGTCTCAGCAGCAGACCCCAGACATGGCCACAGCAGGACCGTGAAGCTCCCGGCCCCAAGGGGATTCCACTAGAGACGGTGACAGGAACAGAGTGACGTGGGGCCCTGATGGACTCATCCCTCCTCCTTCCCAGGGAGGGTGTCCTGGTCTCCTCTCCTGGACCCCACTGGCCCATCACTCAGGTCAGGGTGGTCCTCGCACCCTGCAGATGGGGCTGAAAGCAAGTGGGACAAAGGTAGCAGTGGGACCTTCGCAGCAGACCTGGACAGCCCTCTTGGTCCCACCTCCCGGAATCCCAGCATCCAGTCAAGGCCACGTCTCAGAGCTTTGCTCATAAGTGTTGCTGAAGGAACTAGCCCTGCCCTGATGGGGCTCACTGCCCACAGGTCATTGCCAACGGGGACAGGGCAGGGCAGAGCATTGGTCTTTGGGCAGAGGGCTAAGGCCTAAGGAATCGAGAGTAAAATAATAATAATAATAAATATTTCTAATAAATAGTAGTCATCATCCTAAGAGACTTTTCTGACAATGTGACTGTTCTGTGTGACGCCACAGCGTGTCATATGCTTGTGAACCCCCTGGAATGTACACCACCAAGGGTGGACCCTGCCATGAACTTTGGGCTCCCTTGATAATGCTGTCTGTGTGGGTCCATCAATGTGACGAGGGGCCGCTCAGCGGCAGGCTGTGGGTGGTGGGGGAGGCGTGGCACCCGCGAGGGCGGCAGGTGGAGGGGAAATCTCGGTACTTGCTGTCGATTTCACTGTGAGCTGAACATGCTCTGAACACTCACCTGTCCCCCAGTTGTTCCGTGCCTGGAGGTAAACAAAGAGCCTCTCCAGGGATGGGCAGAGCCAAATGTCCTCCCCAGGTGCCAGGGGACATCCGGGGAGGGATCTGGTGGGGCTGCTTGAGAGCTGCAGTGGCCTCTCCATGCCCAGATTCCGCTAAACAAGGTCTGGCCATGGCTGCGCCCACGGTGCCCAGGAGCAGTTCATGGAGGGAGGGGCCCCTGCGGGTGGCTCCCCGGGGACACAGAGTGTGGGGCTCTTCAGCGTGTGGGGCAGCAAGTGGGGTGTCTCCCTCTTCACTTGGGTTGAGGGGAAGGAAGGCAGCGGTCCCCACCCATCCCCAGAATCCAAGGACATCCACAGGGCAGGCAGGGCTGTGTCCCGCAGGGTCCCCGACTCAGCCAGGTCCAGGACTTGGCTACCACCAGCCCCCAGCCCCCTGCTTCCTCACACCTGAGGGACCCAGGTGTCCTGGCCCAGCACTCACTGGACACGTTGAGCTGGACGGTTGTCTCCACGGTCACTCCAGCTCCAGGGAAGGTCACCTGACAGGTGAGGTTGGTGCCGTGGTCCTGGGGCCAGGCGATGAGGGTCAGCTCTGAGGAGCTGCGGGTCCTGGGGCCCAGAGAGGTGAGGGTGGCTGACATCCAGGAGAAGACGGGGGGCGTCCCCCACTCACAGGCCCAGGGCACAGAGCAGGTGAGGTTGCTGGGCCGGCCGGGCTCCAGGGTGGGTGGGATGAGGATGTGCGGGGTGTGGGTGAGGGCTGGGAGGAGAGGGGACAAACAGCATCAGGGGAAGCCCAGGGGAAGCCCCAGGCCCTCCCCTCAGTCCCTGATGCTTGGCCTCCAGCCCTGCCCAGGAGAAGCCCCATCCCAGCGCTGCCCTGAGGCCCCCAGGACCTTCCCCTGTGGCCCCGACCTGGAGCCGGAGCCCCACCTGTTACACGCACTGAGACCTGGTTCCTACAGTAATTCCATTTGTGAGGTCCTGCCTCCACCCGCAGGAAGTAAGAACCGCTGTCGGCCCTCCGTGCGTCTCTGATGAACAGGGAGCAGTTCTGGGGCAGGTTCCCGAGGAGGAGGAATCGGCCCTGGGTCTCCCGCTGCACCCATCGACCATTTGAGTTACTTGTGGCCACTGGGGAGTCGCCATCAGTGTCGGCATCTTTGCGGAACCAGGAGACAGAGTCAGAGCTGGGCGACCTGGACCACGGGGTGGGATAGGAGAGCCTGCAGTTCACAAGGACGCACAGGCCCTCCTGCACCGTCACCATATTCGGCACCTGCAGCTCATATGTTGTCTTCCTGTCATCACAGCCCCTGGACAAAGGCGGGCTGGCTCCACTCAGCCCCTGCGGTCTCTCTCCCTGCACACACAGCAGGGGCAGCAGCAGGAGCAGCAGCATCGCAAATGGAGGCCCTGGTCCCAGGCTCCTGCCAGGGAGCAGAGAAGCACAAAGGGGAAGCGCTGGGGACTGAGGAAGGGAGGGGGGGAGGAGGGAGACCTTGGTGCCCAGAAGAGAAACCTCATAACAGGGGCCTGGGTAGTCCCCTCTGCACTCAGCTGACGGAAACCCCGTGGCCAGAGCACGGTGATCCCAGGGACCCGCCCCGAGAGGGGCAGAGAGGAGCAGAGGCCACGTCTTGTCCCCACCTAGCATAATCCCCTCAAAACCCGGACCTGGACCTGGACACAGGCGCGAGTCTACGTTCTCCTACTTTGAGGTGTGTGGATTTTTACCTTTTTGTTTTTTGTTTTGGTTTGGTTGTTTAACTCCTGGATAACACTGAGGATGGACCCCAAGTCCTTGAGCAAGCGCAGCACCCGCTGTACCGCTAGGCTACATCCCATCACGCCTGCAGCTATAGCCCTGTGGCATCTGATCCTGTCAGATCTCAGAAGCTAAGCAGGGTCGGGCCTGGTTAGTACCTGGATGGGAGACCGCCTGGGAACACCTGAAGCTGTAGGCTTGGGAGAAGGACCTGGCAACCCCCTCCCAAAAGTCAATCTGCCATTGAAAACCCTATGAGCAGCAGAGAAGCACTGACAATAGTGTTTCCCCTGTTGTACAGAGGGTCCCTATGAGTCGGATACCGACTTGACGGCACCTAACAACAACAACAACAACAACATCCCATCACAGACTGGTCTCGAGTTCTCCATCCTCCTCCCTTCTCCTCCCAAATTTCAGATTACAGCCCTGCGCTGCCACGGCAGGCTTCTAGAGTGCTTTTCTGTGCATGGCTGTTCGCACCAGAGGCTGGTCGCCTGCCTGGCCCTGCAGCCTCGCCTGGCCACTCTGTCTGTATCAGGGTTTCAATCTGCTTTGAATCCCTAATTTCCTAATGACACATGATTCTGGACATGTTTTCATGTGACTGTTACTTTTTTCTTCTTTGGTGAAATGGACAGTCGCATGATTTGGTAGCAATGTCAAGAGTTCCAACTTCACCACTTGTCATTTCCCACTTTTTATTAGCACCCACTGTTAGGGGTGTGAAGTGGGATCTCATTGTGTGTTTATGGACTGGATTTAAGGTACTCAGCGTGATGTTTTGGTACTGTGTTCCTCACTGGCCTTTCTCTGATACTCACAGTGAGCATTTTTAAAGTATTTTTCCCTTATTAGTAAATGATGGCGGGGTAAAGAGTAGTACAGCATTGGCTTTTTCCAGGATGCGTCCTCTACATCACTTTTGGCAATCTTTCATCAACCTGCAAGGTTTATGGAGCCTATGGCTAAAATGTAGTAAAACTCAAATGCTTATTTGGGTTAGATTCCCCAATTTTTCCAATATAATCATGAAGTTGTGCTGTTTGTATTGAGATTGTGCTCGCCCCACTCATCCCCCCTCCCCATCACATCTTCTCCAATCTTCGCTTCCCTCTGCCAGTTCCCTCCCTCCTTTCTACTCTTTATGTCATCCCTTCTGTGCTAACTTTACTTGTGCATTTAAACATTGCTTTTCTAGGTGCTTATTAACCCTTTGTGTGTCTTTGGAGAAATGTCTGTCCTGGTCCTTTACTTTTTTAAAAAAAACTATTTCTTTGTTTGTGTGCTACTTGAAGATTGAACCCAGGGCCTCGCCATAGTTTGCAAGTGCTTTACTGCTTGGCTGCACCCCCAGCCCATTTTAACTTATTTTATATTTTACTCAGGGTGCCTCTGGCCGCAAACTCACAATCTTCCTGTGTCAGCCTCCTGAGTAGCTGGGATTAGAGGTGTCAGCCATCATGCCCAGCCCTTTGCACGTTTCTACTTGCAGTTATTTCTGTGTTGTTCAGTAATGTCTTCCTTTTCTTTTTTTCTCTTTCTTCCCTTTCTTTCTTCCTTTCTTCCCTTCCTTTCGTTCGTTCTTTCTTTTGTTGTTAAACTAGGATCATTTGTTTGTTGGTTTATGGGTTGTTTTGTTTACAGAGTGACTGATGCATTCTGGGTACAAGACATCCACTTATTTCCGGTCTTTTTCCCAATGTATGACTTTTCTTTTTACCCTCTCACAGTCTTTTTCAGGACAGCAGGTTCACAGCTTTTGTGTTACACATGAGGAGACCACTAGTGTGTCAGGGTGGAAGGGCAGACCAAACTCAAAGAAAGGGGGCAAGGTCAGGGTCGATTGGGGGTGTCCTGGGGCAGAAGTCCACAGGGCAGCTCAGCCGGCTACATGGAGGCCCAGGAAACCCAGGCCTTACTTCACAACACCTGGGTTACCTTGTGCCTTGCAAAGGGTCCTGACCTCTGAGGATCATCCTGTGTTATCCACCTGGTCCCTAAATCCAATCACAATTGTCCTGCTAAGGGAGAAGCAGAGAGAGACTCACGATATGGGGTGAGGCCAGGTGACCACAGAGGCAGAGCTGCAGAGGCAGAGACGAGGCCCAAGGGTCCAGGATGACAACGGCCTCCTCTGCCTAGGAGAAGCAGGAGGTGGCCGATTCACTCTGCCTTCTGGAGGGAGGGCCACACAGGAGACACTGGATTTGGGCCCAGGGAACCTGGTGTCAGATTTCCGACCTCCAGAATTGTAAGAGAATAAATATCTTTGCTTTAGACATCAACTTTGTGATCATTTGTTTCAGTGGCTGTCAGAGATCAATAGGGGAGGAATTCATTGAGCAATCCTGGGAAACTAAAGAGAAGTAACTGAGGCAAACCCCCTCCTCTACAGCCATTTCTCTGTTCCCCTTTGCAACCAAATGTTCCAAAGGTTTATTTGAACATCCTGTCTGCCACCCTTCTTCCAATTCCTTTCTGCCCTTTCTCCAGTGTAGTCTTCACGCTCTCTCCCAACCCTCCATTAAAACCCCTGTTGTCAGTGATTCTACACCAAACACAGACATTAGCTCAGAATGGATGAAAGGCATAAAGGTGAGATCTAAAGCTGTAATACCCTGTATTCTCGCATCTGATCCCAAAACTCTTTCAACAGCTTTAGACAGCTACAAAATCAGATGCAGATTAAAATTGTGTGGGGGTTGGATTCCCTCTAAAACTATCAAAAGGGTGTGGATTCGATTTGAGAATATATATTAAATATTGGAGGAAAAGTAAAGGATTAGCTCTGTGACATTGGTCTGTGTACCTTTTTTTTAAATATGATCCCAAAAGTACACATAACTATACTCCAGATAGACAAATGGGATTGCATCAAATTACGGGCACAGCAAAATGTGGAGAGGTAATCCATGGGAAGGGAGAAAATATTCACAAAGCATATATTGGATGTGGTGATAATATCTAAGATTCATAAGGAACCCCAAATATCTCAAGAAAGAAAACAAATAGCCCAATTCAAAATGGGCAAAGAACTGAATAGACATTTCTCAGAAGAAGACATACATGGACAACAGGCATATAAAAATGTTCAACATCAGCATTTGCCTGGGAAATGCAAATAAAACCACAAGAGATAACACTGCTCCTCATGAGAACAGCTAGAAAAGATGACTGTTGCCAAAGTTACACTGAAAAGGGAAGCCTTGTACACTGTTTGTGGGACTGTGAATTAGTGCAGCCAGTGTGGAAAACAGTGTGAAGATTTCTCAGAAAAATTAAAAGTAGAATGACCACATGATCCAGCAATCCCATTTCTGGCTAAAGAGACAGCCAGAGGAAATGAAATCAGGTCTCAAAGAGATACTCGTGCCGCCATGTCTGCTGAAGCATTATTCACAATAGCCAAGGAGTTGAGTCAACCGAAGTGTCCATCAGTGGGGGATTGGATAAGAAAAAGTAATGGACACCTAAGCACGAGCCCATGCACACCCTCACACAGACACAGTGAATATTATTATGAGGTTTTAGATAGAAAGAAATCCTCCCATTTGCAACAGCATAGATGAACTTGGAGGACATGCTGTGTGAAATAAGTCAGCCATTTGTTGTTGCTGTTAGATTCCATCAAGTTGGTATCTGACTCATAGCGACCCTATATACAACATGGGAACCACTATTGTCAGTGCTTCCCTGCTGTTCATAGGGTTTTCAATGGTGGATTGTTTGGGGAATGGGTTGACGGGTCTGACTCCCAAGCCTACAGCACCTGGTGTTCCCAAGTGGTCTCCCATCCAAGTACTAACCAGGCCCAACTCAGCTTAGCTTCCGAGATCTGATGGGTTCAGATGCGGCAGGGCCATGGGTGCAGGCCATAATGATAATAGTGATGATAAAATTCAGAGGTATCTACAAAGTTGCACTGTATACTACAAACAAAATGTAGTATACATTTTTATTAGGATATGGGCAGGCATGAAAGGGAAGTGAAGGGCATTTCTGGAGACAGAACCACACATGCAAAATCTCAGATCCAGAAGGCCTGGCGGGCAGGTGTGTGAGAAGGTCATGAAGCAGGGATCGGACATCTGTGGAGGAGAGTCCAGTGGGACCCCGACTGTGACGTTTCTCCAGCGCAGGCAGTGGTGAGCACACAGGGCTGGTCATATTGTGGAGGGAGTGGAGGATGATTGCCTCTGGAAGCGCATTCTGGAGGCCGAGCTGGGGAGTCATGGAGGCAGCAGGTGACACGGATTCAGTGACCAGGAAAGAGAAGAGGGCCAGGAATAACCAGGGTCAAGGTGGACAAAGGGTCAGGATGGGCCCAGGTTAGGATGGAAAATGACCAGTTATTAGTTTATGGGATGAAGAGGGTAAAGGGAGGTCACAGTTAGACCCACATCTGGCTCTGTTTAGAGATGTGGCCACTGAACTGTGAGCATCATGGGGGCCACAGCAGGACAGTGGGCTCCGGGCCAAGCGGGTGGCCCACTGGTGGCCATGCTTAGCCAGGCCATGCTGGGTGTGGCCATCACAGGAAGTATCCAGGGGATGTGGGATGCTGAGACGCCGCCTCACTCACCTCACATTCTCCCAGGCTGCCCCTGGCCTCCATGCCTCCTTCCTGAGGGTCCTCACTCTGTGTAAGGAGACCAGCTCTTCAGTGTGGGCACTTGGGGGACAGCGGGCTGCGGCCACCTTCCCTGTGCCCTATTCAGGAACTGGAGGGATGACTGAGGGAAAGAGAGGAGGTCCAGCCCTTGGGAGCTCTCTGCAGAGTCCAGCGTCCTCCCCACATGCGCCATCACTGGGGACAGACAGATGGTGGAGTTCTCAGCACCATCAAGCCTCCACGCTGGCCCTCGGCCCTCCAGGCACCATCCCATCCTCCAGCACCAAAACCCTGGGATTCCACCCCATGCCTCTGCCCCCCCCCTTGCCTCCTTCTCATCCTGGGGGCAGAGCTCACCCTAGGAAGATGAGGCAGAGCGTGAGAAGCAGGATCTTGACAGCTGCCTCCCCGATGGCCACGAGAACCACCTCTGCCAGGCGCCCAGATGTTCCTGCAGAAAAGTGGGTGTGGTTGGATACATCTGCTGAACCACCGCCTGAGTCCTTCCTCTTATGGTGATTTTTTATGTTGTTGTTGGGCACCACTGAGTTCGGTCTGACTCATATTGATCTGATGTGCAACTAAGAAACACTACTTGACACTGAGCCAGGCCTGGCACTATGTCAGTGCTTCTATGCTATTCATAGAGTTTTCAAAGGTTGATTGTTTGGAGAGTGGGCTGCCAGGTCCGTCTCCCAAGCCCACAGCACGTGATGTTCCTAGGTGGCCTCCCGTCCAAGGACTAACCAGTCCCAATGCTGCTTAGCTTCGGAGATCTGACAGGATCAGATGCCACAGTTTTACGGCTACAGGCCACCTCTCATGTTAGGATTTGAATATGGGATCTTGTACCTTTCTGAGGTCTCTTGGATATGGGACCGTGTCAGCCTAGGCCTCCTCTGTTGCACACCCTGACTGTTTTGTAGTTGGACAGGGAAGACATAACTTTCCCTGTGTCAAACTTAAAAGTTTAGCCCAGCATGGTGGGGCCCACCTGTATTCCCAGTGACTCAGGAGGCAGAGGCAGGAGGATTGCGAGTTCAACACCACAGGCAGGCTGTGTAACTTAGTGGAGACACTGTCACAAGATAAAACATAAAAGAGGGGTTGGAGATGCAGATCAATGGTAGAGCATTGCAAAGTATGCACAGGGTCCTGTGTTCAGCTATCCAGTACTACAAAAAAAAGTAAATAAAATTTTTGTTCATCCATTGCCACTGAAAGAAAATGAAAACATAGCCCACTGAACTGGAGAAAAAGTTGCAAATCATAGATGTAATGAGGATCTGGAATCCAGAAATGATTCTTACAGCTCAAATTACAAAGAACCCAGCATCCCAATTAAAAACCAGTCACAGGGTTTGAAAAAAATCTCTGAAAAAATACATACAAATAACCAATAAGTACACAAAAATATTCCCATCATCTTCAGCCATTAGTTTAACACAGATCAAAACCAGGATGAGAGCCGGGCATGGTGGTGCATGCCTGTAATCCCAGCAACGCGGGAGGCAGAGGGAGGAGGGTCACAAGTTCAAGACCAGAGGCAGTCTCAATAATTTAGTGAGACCCTGTCTCAAAAACAAAAAAAAAAAAAAAAAAAAAGGGCTGGGGTGCAGCAAAGTGGTCCAACACTTGCAGAGCATGCAAGCACGACACCATAGGTTCAACCCCAAGTACTGTGGGAAAAAACGAAAAAAGAAGAAAAGATGTAAAAACTGGGATGAGATACCTCAACACACTCACTCACAGACACATTTCATTAAAAGGAAAATAGTAATGCTGGCGGGAATGGTGGAGAGTTTGTGGGTCTAGAGCTCTCCTGGAGGGGATCCAAAGTGCTTCTGACACAGTGGGAAATATTCTGCATTTAATCAAAAGGAAAAGCACATAATTACGATAGCTTTGGTAATTCCACTCCTATGTGTGTGCCCAGGAGACACGAAAACACAGACTCAAGGCGCGTACACGAATGTTCCTGGAAGCATCATTCAGAATCACTCCCAGTGGAAACAATCTCAATGTGTACCAGTTGATAAACAGATTAACAAACAGTGGTTTGTCCCAAACAACAGAGTGGTTTTTAGACTGAAAAAGGAATGACGCATGGACATGTGCCACAGGGATGAACCTTGGAAACACTATGGTCGGTAAGGGCCGCCACACACGGAAGGCCACATTTTCTTTGATTTTACTTCTGTGCAAACTCTAGAATGAGCAAATCCACAGATACCACAGCAGGTAAATGTTTTCCAGGGGAGAACAGCTTCCCAGGTGCAGGGCTTCTTTCTGGGAAGATGAAAATGTTCTGGAGTTACGTACCAGTGATGGTTGTGCATTGCTATAAATATGGAAAAAGCCACATTCTTCGAGACTTTCAAAGTGATTAGTGGTGAGTTTAATGTTATGTGAATTTTATCTCCATAATAATACAGGAATATAAATTTAGAACTACATAGAGATTCCAAACGTGAGCAACACATTCAATCCTGAGCACCAAAAAAAAAAAAAAAGAAAGAAAGAAAGAAAAGAAAAGAAAGAAAAGAAAAGAAAAGTCAAACAAAAAGGTTTTGCCCTACACTTGGCTGGCTTTTAGCTCA
Source organism: Pedetes capensis (assembly GCA_007922755.1). NCBI lineage: Eukaryota > Metazoa > Chordata > Mammalia > Rodentia > Pedetidae > Pedetes > Pedetes capensis. The sequence continues at coordinate 3,092 of VMDO01029819.1, read as the reverse complement.
GTTGGTAGAGTGCTGCTCTGCACTGTCTGAGGCCCTGAGTTTATTCCCTAGCACCGCAAAAAATGGGAGACAGAGCTGGCAGCCCACTCCTAAAACAAGCCCCAGTCAGCCACCAAAAACCCTGTGAGTAGCAGAGAAGCACTGACATAGTCCCAGGCATGGGACAGTGTCAGGAGGAGTGTTTCATTCTGTTGTACATCAGGTCTCTGCGAGTCAGACCCGGCTAGATGGCACCTAATGACAACAAGGATAGGTGAAAAAATGTGCTCTCCACTTTTGCTGTTCAGGAGGTAAATCTGTCCATCCTTCAAAGCCAATCATTTGGCCATATTTCTCAAAACTGGGAAGAAAGTGTGACCCACCTAGGTTGTTTTTAGGAATTTATCCCACCAACAAACACATATTTGAGGGAGCAGATATCAGGCATTTTGCTGCACGTCTGTGGCTGGAATGAAACCAGTGCTGCCCCTTGGTAGAAGATGCCCACAGAACCAGGGTCCTCGGAGCCATGGGTCCCACAGTTATGGAGGAGGAGGGCTGTGTGTGCTGTGGACACCCAATGACCTCTCAGACTCTCAGGTGGACAAACCCAGGCTCAGCACAACTTGTGCCAACTCTCACTTCCGGGGAGGGGACCGAGCTTCTGAGGACACAGTGTTCTGGTCATTACCACCGTCCCCTGGGATTCAGACTCAAGCTTGCCCTTTCCTGGAGCCTCACCCCTCCTAACCTCCTGACCTGGAAACAGCTGGATGGTTGTGCATGGGACCCCATGGGCACTTTTGACCTCACAGCTGAGCCTAAGGCTGGAACTGAGACCCCCTCAGAGGCTCAGGGAGCTCTTGGCCTAGGGTGACCATGAAGGACACATCACTGCTTCCCCTCCAGCTGTCCCTTAGTCCCCTAGGAGCAGGGGCAGGGATGGGGTGTCTGTGTGTAGGAAGACAGGGTTCCAAGAGCCCTCACCAGGCACCTGGCCCCCAGGGGCCTCCAACTCACTTGTCACGGTGAGGCTCACAGAGGCTTTCTGAGAGCCCAGCAGGTGCTGAGCCTGGCAGACGTATTCTCCCTGGTCCTCCAAGCGCACCGCTGGAAGCTCCAGGAGCCCAGGCCTGGAGGGCCTTGAGGGCTGCAGGGTCAGGCTCCCCAGGGCCCAGCTCAGCGTGGCAGGGGGGTTGCTGTCTGCCACACACAGGAGGCGCAGGGACTCGCCCTCTTGAAGGCGCAGAGATGAGCCATTGCCCAGGGCTTTAGATTCTGGGAGGCAGAGAGAAGGCAGAGCCAGGGCCCCTCGGGGCTCTCTGACTTTTTTTCCTTACATCACCTGGATCTTTCTTTTCTCTTCCATTTCCCAGTGGGCTCATACTGTGTGGGTTCTGCTCTCAAGGGATGGGCGGAGTGCGGGGCCACAGTGTCCTCAATGTAAGGACAGGAGGGGGAAGGAAGGGCCCTGCAGTGCCAGGAAGAAAGGCCTCTCCAGGAATCCAATGCAGCAGCACCCTGAACGTGGGCTTCCAGCTTTCAGAACTTGAGGAATCCCCTTCTGTGTTTAAATCACTCACTCTATTGTATTTTCTTATGGAAACCCAAGCAGACTAAGGCACACTGAGTGACTACTGTTTAAAAAGTGACATCACATGATTGAAGGAATCTAGGGGAGCAGCAGGACTCGGATCCTAAGGAGAACAAGGGCAGATTTGGAGCGAGGAGGCAGCCCTGGCACTGGTGGCAGCCACACTCATTGCTTGGGCAAGGAGGATGCTGAGGTTCCCTGGTGACAGAGGGTGGCTGTGCAGAGGGCAGGGTGAGGAGGCAGTGGGAGCCACCCACTGTTCCTGCCCTCCCTACAGAGCCTTCCTCAGTCTGAGCTGGGGAACATCTGCTCTGTGAAGGGTGGGACGGTCCCCACCGCACACAGCCCAGGAAGAGAGGTGGCCCCTACCTGTGCCATTTCCCTGGTGCACATGGATGGTCAGGTTCTGTGGGGCATCTGGACAGACAGACATGATCATGATTGTCCGCTTTTCAGTGACAAGAAGTATCTGTTGAGGCTTTTCCCAAAGAAAGAAGAAGGAGGTAGGGTCTGTGGTTCTCTTTCCTTCCTCCCCATCCCTGGCTTTCAGGACGCAGCACCTAGCATCCCAGTACCCCAAACCATGACACCTTTGTTGTCAGGGACCAGGGCATCTTAGAGCGGCACTCACAGGACACGTTGAGCTGGACGGTTCTCTCCACGGTCACCCCAGCTCCTGGGAAGGTCACGCGACAGGTGAGGTTGGTGCCGTGGTTCTGGGGCCGGGGGGTCAGAGTCAGCACTGAGGAGTGAAGGCTTGTGGAGGCTGGAGGAGAAGCCAGGGCCACCCAGATCCAGGAGAAGGTGGGGGTCGTCCCCCGCTCACAGGCCCATGGTACTGCACACGTCACGGTCCTGGGGTGGCCAGATTCCAGAGGCCCCGGGATGTGGATGTCAGGCATGTGTGTCAGAGCTGGGGAGGAGAGAGACAGAGAGCTGAGTCCTTGTGGGGACCCCAGGTTGCCTCAGGGAGCAGCCTCTACCCAGGCCAGCCCAGGGGCTCCCCTCCTCCCCAGCCCCGGAGGCCCTCGGGTCCCATTCCTGAGCCCTCGTTCCTTACCCACCACGCGCACAGACAGCTGGGTATCTTGGAAACTGTGTTTCACCGAGCCTCCCTCTGCCCTGAAGAAGTAGCTTCCTGAGTCCCTTTGCTGGGCGTCTCTGATGACCAGGGAGCAGTTGTTGCTCTGCGGGTCCCCGAGGAGGTGGAATCTCTCCTTGGTCTCCAGCACTTCTCGATGTGGGTCGTTTGTGGCCACTGGAGAGCTGTGTTGTATGTTGGCTCCTTCCCGGAACCAGTAGCCATAGACGGGGTAGGAATTCAAGGGGAGGTGGAGGACCCTGCAGGGCACAAAGACGCACAGACCCTCCTGCACCGTCACTGACTTGGGCAGATCCAGCTCGAATCTCTGATGCAGAGCCTGGGTCCCTGTGGAGACTCCAGAGTCAGCTTGTCCTGCCCTCCTGGGCTCCCATCCCTGTGCCCACTCCACAGCCCACAGCAGGGGCAGCAGCAGGG
>VMDO01029818.1:0-22147 GCA_007922755.1 Pedetes capensis | reverse complement strand
CCTACGAAGGCTGAATTAAATCAATAGATTATATTCCAGGTTTTTAATATTCTACTACAGCTTTGCAAAATGTTATTATTGTGGTAAACTGGGTAAAGTATACAAAGGATCTCTCATTTTTTCATACAACTATATATGAATTTATAATATTATCACTTCAATTAATAGACAGAAGATGAAAAATGAAAAAAAAATCTGTCAGAGTAATGGTGACACAGCAGGCAATCCTCTTTTCTTTCAGCAGCAGCAGCAGCAGCGTTTCAACCATGCAAATACAGCTGTCCCCGACAGCTCTGTGCACCTGAGCTGGCCATCTCTCCAGGCAGTAGGCAGTACCCATATGGGTGACGTGAGGGTCCAAGCCTGGCCAGGGGCAGTGTGCTGCTACTCAAGGACAAGGCCATCACACGGGCCTGCTTTGCCAGCAAGGCCACCTCTGCACTGCTGGAATCAGCTCTTTATCCTCCTGCTCCTTGCTGGAGATGGCTCTCACCCTTTCCTGCAGGGCTTTGCCTCACCTCCATCTCTTTGTTCTCACTTGGGATAAGTGTCCTATCTCAGGGCCAGCTGGGCAACTTCTGCCTCCTTTCATAAATCCAGAAAAAAAAAACCTGGAGAAAAAGAATTCATCTTCTTCACCTGCACATTTCCTACTGCACTCTCCTTACCAGTCCTTCCTCTTGGCCCCTGGTAGCTGTAAGATTTTTCTCCATTTCCCTTCACTCTGCAGAAGCTCAGCCTCCCTCCCTTCCTCTCATGCCTCCAGCTTTGCCTGGAACCATGACTTCCCTCCCCTGGACAAAGCTCGTCCCTTTCTCTTGCTGCATTAAGAAAGCATTCGCTGAAAGGTCCTAAGTCATAGGAAAATTACTGCAGTGCTTTGCAGTGGTTGTATACTTTAACTGATGATGTATGGGTCTACCAGACCCAAGTGGTGCATTCACATTTGCCTTGTCCATGCTAATTCTGTTTACAAAATGTTAATGAAAATATTTTTTGACACAAAAACAGACAAATATTTTAAGAAAGGTTTAGAATAAAACATAAAGGCACTTGGAACAAAGAGAAATATTTAATACATCCTTAAAGAGATTTGGGTCTTCGTGACCCAGTGTCACTGGTTATGTTCTGGTCAACAGTTTAAATAAGAATAATTATCAGGGAGGCCACACATCTTTAAGAAAATTAATAATTATAGTTCTCATCTTTAGTCTGCACAGTTTACATTGGCAGGAAACTTAATATTATTGCCAGTGTCTATTGTATGAGTCCACTCTGGGGTTTTATAGCATCTTCTTTAAAATTGTAGAGGGTTTATAAGCTGGAACTCCAGAAAATGAAGCTGAATATAGTTGGAGCTGTAGAAGTCAAAGCAGGGTGATAGCATGGAGCCCCTTCTTCCTCTCCTTCTCTCTTCTGGGCTGTAGCTACAGTACCCTGCAGAAATACCCTGCAGGGGCCCCTGGGGCTAGCCTGAGTCATCTCTAGGAGGGTTTCCCAGGTGAGGAACACCATAGTTCTGTTCTCTGTTGCTCCTAGCCAAACTTCTATAATGATTGTAACTTTCACTATATTTAGTTTGTTCTCTACTCTCCTTCTGTAGGACATGGGTTCAGGATTTGATAAATGTGCTCATTAGCATCTACCTAAGAACCACATGGGGCTGGGATTTAGCTCAGTTGGTAGAGTGCTGCTCTGTAGTCTCTGAAGTCCCAGATTCAATTCTCAGCACCGCGAAAATTGGAGAAGGACCTGGCAATCCACTCCCAAGGCAATCCTGAAGCAGTCAGCCATTGAAAACCCTATGACGGTCTTTATGAGTCGGATACTGACTTGATGGGACCTAACAACAACAACAACAACCATATTGGATGAAGCTAGAAACTTCCAAGTTGTATTGTGACAAAGGTGTGTAGCTTGTTTGAATATGGTGTGTCCATTTGGTGTAGGATAATAAAGTAATTCTCTGCCAGATTATGTGATAATATGTTAGAGTAGAGGATATTTCAAACAGTGATTATATAAAGTAGTCTTTCCTTGGTAAAAATGAAAATGTCTAGTCATGTTGTTTTTCACTAACCTTAGAACAAACAAATTCATCACAGAGTAGTTATTATAATTAGTTATTTTCATGCAATTATAGTTTATTATGCCATTTTCTCAATTAATAAAACAATATTTTAAATCTTTTATTTAGTTTGCAGTACTGGGGAGTTGAAACCACAGCCTCATATATGCTTTTTCTAAGTGCTCTGCCACTGAGCTGCACCTACAGCTCATTTTTAAAATTTTTCATCTTGAGACAAGATCTTGTTAAGTTACGCAGGCTGCTTCTTTCCTCAAACTTGTGATCCTCCTGCCTCCACCTCCCAAGAGGCTGAGATTTCAGGCATGTGTCACTGTGCCTGGGTTTTTGCATCAGTGTTCCCCCATAGTCATAGGAGAGGAGGTTAAGAGAGTCTTGGATTAACAGAAATTTCTAAGTCAGTTCATTTCAAGTTGATTCCTTATTCAAAAGAAGCCAACCATTTGAAAAACAAAAAGAAAAAAGTCTAGCATAAAAGACTCATGTAAACTTCAGTTACAATCACAGAAGAGCCTGTGAGGAGGCAATTTAGTCCTACAATTTTTGCCTTGGCCAGTCGATAGCCTGAGCATAGTGGGTTCCTCTGTCCATGGTCCAAGGACTCAAAAGATCTGAAAAGCCCATTAAACGAGGGACAGCTTCAGTCATTAGGAATGACTTAGGAGTGACACAAGAGCTGCTTTTAAATACATGAGAAGCCAAATGCAGGAGGTTTGGAAAATATTGGTTTGTTCTGAGAGCCAAACTAGAAGTGATTGGAAATGGAAAGCACTGTTTATCAACTAAAGCCTCTCTAAAATTGAATGGGATGATTGTGGGCATTAAGAGTCTTCTAGTAATTCATTCTCTTCAACTTAAATATTTATTGAGGGCCTGCAGTGTGCTATTCTAAATGTTCTGAATATATTGATGAAGAAAATAGGCAAAAATCCTTCTTCTTGGTTTGTTTATATTCTGTTAGGGGTAGGGAAACTTTGAATAAATAATAAAAAATAAATTCTTGTTAAGTGCCATCAAGTCGGGACCAACTCATAGAGACCCTATGTACGGATGAAAGGCTACTTGACACTGTGTCATGTCCGGCACTTTATCCGAGCTTCTCTGATATTCATAGGGTTTTCAATGGCTTATTGTTTTTTGGGAGTGGGTTGCCAAGTCCTTCTCTCAAGGCTACGGTACCTGATATTTCCATCTGCTCTCCCATCAAAGGACTAACCAAGCCTGATCTTGATTAGTTCCAAGGCCTGATGTTATGGGATGCTACAGTGGTACAGGGGCTGGGATTTAGCTCAGTTGGTAGAGTGCCGCTTGGCACTCTCTGAGGTCCCGGGTTCAATTCCCAGCACCACAAAAATGGGAGAAGGATGTGGCAATCCAATCTTGAGGCAATCCCAAAAAATAAGCCATTGAAAACCCTATGAGGGTTGCTATGAGTCAAAGACGACTCGACAGCACCTAACAACAACAACAGTGGTACAGCTGCAGGCAAAAGAAAAAAATTAGTAACCTATATATCTATCTGCCTGCAGCTGTAGCCCTGTGGCGTCCGATCCCGTCAGATTTCAGAAGCTAAGCAGGGTCGGGCCTGGTTAGTACCTGGATGGGAGAACACCTGGGAACACCAGAAGCTGCAGGCTTGGGAGAAGGACCTGGCAACCCCCTCCCAAAAATCAATCTGCCATTGAAAACCCTATGAACAGCAGAGAAGCACTGACAATAGTGTTTTGTCTGCTGTATGGAGGGTCGCTATGAGTCAGATACAGACTCGACAGCACCTAACAACAAGAACAACAACAACAACAATATATCTATCTATGTATCTGTGTATGTATGTGTGATATATATATGTATATATATATATATATAGGTGTGTATATATATATGTATATATATGTGTGTGTATATATATATATATATATATATATATATATATATATATATATTTTTTTTTTTTTTTAACCAAAGCTGTCCCTCATTTAATGGGCTTTTCAGATGTTTCCAGTCCTTGGACCATGGACAGAGGAACCCACTATGCTCAGGCTATATATATTCATATATATATCAGTATGTTTAAAGATGAAAGAGTTATAGGAAAATATTTTTGAAACAATGAGAAGAGATAGAATGGTACAGGCTGCTGTTAAAAATATGGTAGATAAATAGGTTGGCTTTACTGAGAAGGTGACAATATTAACCAGAGTTCTCCAGAGGAAAAGAATCAGTAGGATACAGAGAGACATACATAAAGAGATTTATTCTGAGGGACTGGCTCACACATGGTCTGCTATCTGGAAGCTGGAGGCCAAAAAAAGCTGGTGGTGAAGTTTCAATCTAAACACTCAGGCTGGCAAACCAGAGTGTTGATCTTCAAGGGCAGGAGAAGATGGATATCCCAGCTGAGGGGAGAGTAAATTCACCCCTCCTCCATTTTTTTTCCATTTGCGCACTCAGCAGATTGGACATTGCCCATCTGCATTGGTGAGAGCTGATCTTCTTTACTCTGTCTATTGATTGAAGTGCTAATTTTTTTTCCAGAAAATGCATCCACAGACACAATCAGAAATAATGTTTTGCCAACTACCTAGGTATCCTTTGTTTCAGTCAAATTGACGTGTGGACTTTATCACAGTGACATTTGAACAAAGACTTCAGTGAATTTATGTGAGGAGGTTGTTTTAGGAAAGAGCCTTCCAGGAAGGGGGAGTCATGCAGAGGACTCTGGGAGTGTGCAGATCGAGAGGCTGCATCCGAGTGTGTTTAAGCAGAGCTCAGCACAGCATTTGGAAAAGAAAATTAGAAGATTTCTGCCTTTGGTACAAATGTGGACTACAGACCTCTGAGGTCCTGTCCAACTCTTTTCATTCCCTGAGCTTCTGATTCTAATAGTCAGGAATAATTTATTTGGAAGCAGTATGGATTCAGGAGCAGAGATACAAGACCAAGGTTCACAAATTCAAATGGTGAAGGGCCAGGCAGATAGCATAAACATTTAAGACCGGCAATGAGTTCAGAAACATAAACCAAATGAAGCAAATCCTGCCCAGCTGCCACCAGTTTGAGACCTTTGCATTAGAGATAGTAAAATCAGCTAAGGTGCAATGGTATAATTTACATATAAAGTTTTGGATGGAGAATCAAAGTAGAATAAAAACTAAAAGAAGAAATCTGGGAATCTTTGATGAGAATGATTCCTTGGTTATTTTATGGAGAACTCAAAAGGAAGAAGAATCAAAGATTATTCTGCGGCTTAGACCCCAGGAAATTATTTCACATTGACTTTGTTCTTCTCTAAGAAATAGTCACATGGATTTTTTTCTACCTGTTATCCAAAGCTAGATACCGATTTATCCTCCCATTGTTTTATTGTATATAATTACGTAGCATATAGGGAGTTGAAATGCAGTGAGGGAGAGAAGACATAGTCAATGCAAACTTTCTCAGTTATTTGGTGTCTATAATGTGACTGTAGGCATGAAGCTTTCGAACAGAGTCTCTGAACGAAAGGGCTGTGATCAATACAAAGAGACAGATAAAACCTTTATTCTCTCTGGTGTGTGACTTGTCCTATTTCCTTGCCGCAGGTGCCTTCATTTGCAAGATGGTGCCGTTTGTCCAGTCTACGGCTGTTGTGACAGAAATTCTCACCATGACCTGCATTGCCATGGAAAGGCACCAGGGACTCGTTCATCCTTTTAAAATGAAGTGGCAGTACACCAACCAAAGGGCTTTCATAATGCTAGGTGTGTTTGCCACTTGCTGCTGCTGTGACCAAACACCTGAGCTAAACAACTTGAGAGAGGGGCTGATGGTTTCAGGGGGTCCCTTCCATGGTCACTTGGCTTCCTTGCTTCTGTAGGGAGGTGAACACCTTGGTGTGGTGCATGTGGCAGAGCAGAGTGGCTCACCTCATAGTGGACAGGAGACACAGAGACAGGCAGAGGGCAGGAAATAGGGACAGATATTCCCTCCAAATCCATGCCTCCAAGTCAGCTACTTCTCCCAATCTGTCCTCACTTTGTCCATTTAGCAGTGAATTCATGATGAGGCGAATCCATTGGTAAAGTTAGTGCCCTCGTGATCTAGTCACCTCTCTAAAGTCCATCAGCTGGCCTCCAAACCTGAATACATGTGCTTTTGGTGGACATTGCAGATTCAAACCACAACACTAGGCGAGGCCACTAGCATTGCTAATTCCATTCTGCTGTACGGAACAAAGAGAGATACCTTTATACACTTGAAGATTAGCATCTCACTAAATGTGTTAGCAATAGCGTGTAAATTGATGGGTTTAACTCTCTCCCTGTTGACCTCTACCCCTACCCTATCTCTACTTTAGGCATACCCTGACAGTTCAAATGTATCATCTGTTTATACTTCTTCAGCTTAAGTCTTAGGTTTTTATGCATTATATTTGGCAATTCTGGGATAATCCACCAGTGGCATTGCCACATTAAGATTAGTTAGATTGGGAGACTGTCCTCCTAAGGTAAGCAGGCTCTAAGCAAAAGAGGGCAGGTGGATTTGAATAGGGGGCAGGAAATGGGCTTACGGCAAAGTGGAGACCAGGAGTGCTGCCCAGAAGTGGGCCTGGTGTTAGGTGCACAGTTGCACAAGGGCACAGGGTATGTGAGAATAGAGTAGAGTCCTGGAGATGCCTGACTAACACAAATTCCACCCACTTCCTCATTTTGCCTCAAGCATTCCTGGCTCCTCAGCTTGCTGTAACTGTTCCTGATTTAGTGGGTGGATAAATACATATGATAAATGATAAATAGGAAGTTATGTCCTAAAGCCTAACACAGTGCAATGGAAGAATTTGTCTTTCCATAAGTATAATTGAACGCTTAAATGCTTAATGTGCCTCACAGTGGTTTGAGTATATAATGGCTAAATAATCAGAGGCATAATAAGCATCTAGTGTGATAATCAAAGAGCAATTTTTACTATGCTATCAGGTGGGAAAAATGAGGAAATATTTTTAATATCATGTATTTCTCCTCTAGGGGGCTGGGATTTAGCTCAGTTGGTAGAGCTCTGTGCTGCAGTCTCTGAGGTCCCAAGTTCAATTCCCAGCACCGCAAAAATGGGAGAAGGACCTAGCAATCCACTCCCAAGGCAATCCCGAAACAGTCAGCCATTGAAAGCCCTATGACAGTCTTTATGAGTCAGATACTGACTTGATGGCACCTAACAACAACAACAACAACAACAACAGCAACAACAACAACAATTTCTCCTCTAAGAATTTAACTAGTATCAGACGGTGGAATTCCAGAAAGAACTCCTGAAGCCTTTGCAATTTGAAACTCATTTATAAAGAGTTAGAAGTGAACCAAAAAAAAAAAAAATCGTAAGGAAACATTTACTAGTTTTAGTTTTCTTCAAGTTTATGTCCCTACATCTTCCCTACCAAGAGTTCAGACATCTTTGGGCTTTTAATAATTGACAACCTTGGATCATCAAAGTATGTGAAAACAGCATGTGAATGTGGAAAGAGGGAAAAGGAAGGAGTACATGGAGGAGGCAGGTTATTAGAGAAGAAGGACAAATAGGGGGCATTCAAAATATGAAAGAAAAGTTGGTAATAGGCAGTCTAGGCAGTGCCAGCTCAAAAAATCATGAGACAGGCAAAATTTAAAATTAGATAGAATCATCTCCCCATGGGGCCTTTCGTGCTCCATTGCCTTGCATCTCCCTGTGGCTCTTTGACAGCCTGAGCCCACTTGTTTTTCACTAACTTGTCTCTCTGGCCTTGTATCACCTACCTGAGACTACCTAGACTGCAGGCTGCAGTGAGGAGAGACCTACCAGGCTTTCCATCCACACACGGTAATGGTCTGTGTCTGTATTGGTGGTGCTCACCTAACTGCCTCCTTCCTGTCCCTGAATGGTCAGGGGACCCAGGAAGGCTGGCAATGAGCTGAGCCAATTAGACTCAATACCTCCAGGATTTGTTAAAGATTGGAGAAGTTATTGGACATAACTATGCATGTCTAGAATAGAATAGACATGGATAGCCATGTGGAGATGAAAGACAGAGAGACAGACAGATGTGTGAACCCTGGAGTTATCTTGGATCATTGGATCATGATGACTTTCTGTGAGTAGTGCTGGATCAGGCATTTCTTTCTAATAAACTCCAGTTGTGGCTTGAGGCTCCTTTCCGATTCCTTGAAGCCCAAAGCAATACACTGTTCTCTTAATAATATCACCCAGTAAAGAGAGAAAAAACAGAGTTTGATTTCCCCCAAATCAAAATTGGAGCCCCTCGTTCTGTCTGCTTCCCAATGTGATAAAATTAATAAGCTGAAATGGTCCTTGGTAATTAATATCTCTAATTAATTTCTCTCTCTCTCTCCCCCTCCCCTTTGCTCCCTCCCTCTCCCTCCCTCCCTCCTCCCTCTCCCTCCTTCCCTCCCTCCCTCCTTTGCCAAGGGCACATTATTAAAGTAATTTCTCCCTATAAACTCATGAAGGACAGGGAATTTGAGAACACATTATAAGTATTCATTTGCTAAGTAAGAACATGATGCTCTTGTTACGGGACTTAAGATATGGTAAAGGTAGTATAGCTTTTAAGAAATGGTAGGACGTAGTCTATGTCATGTTTAAAAGTTATTTGTCCACTCAACAAATACGGATCAACTCCTATCGAAGGCCAGCAGTGTTCCCTGGAGTCTCACCTGAGGAAACAAATAAGCAGATCACCCCTGCCCTCCAGGAGCTCGGCAAAGCTGGGAAAACCTGAGTCAGGGCCTTGAAGGTGCTGTGCTGAGGACACACACAGACAGCAAGAGTGGCAAGTTTATTTGGAAGTCACCTAGAGAAGGTGACTGTTGAGTCATCCTGGAAAACGAGTCCACAGATGGTTAGTGAGGGTAGGGCAGGCCCATCCAGGGTAAAAGCCTGAAGTTGTGGAGCGTTGCAGTGCATCCTGGGATGTGGGAACTGAAACCATCTCCATACATCCTTCTTCAGTGGAGGACTGCTTGGGAAGACCATGGACTGAAGAGGAGAGCGCTTCGTGGGCTATGCTGTAGAATTTGGATTTTACCTTACAGGCAGTAGAACATTGTTAAAGAGTTTTTAATATTTAAACCTTAGTTTAGGGCTCAGCATAGTGGCTCACACCTGCAATTCTAGCAACTCGCAGAGGCAGGAGAATCGCAAGTTCAAGGCCAGAGGCAGCCTATGCAACTTAGTGAGACCCTGTCTCAGGGTAAACAATAAAAAAATGGGGGGATAGAGGTGCAGCTCAGTGGTAGAACACATGCAAAGTACACACAAGGCCCTGGGTTCAGCTCTGACTACTGTAAAAAAAACAAAAAGCAAACTTGTTTTAGGAAGACTATTCCAGCAGCTGGGTGGGCTGGGGTGAGCTCAGTTGGTGGAATGTTGTACTGCGCTCTGAGGCCCTGGGTTCGATCCCAGCTCAGCAAAAACAGGAGATGGACCTGGAAGCCCACTCTCAAAACAATCAGCCTTTGAAAACCCTATGAATAGCAGAGAAGCACTGACATAGTGCCTGGCATGGCACAGTGTAAGGAAGTGTTTCATTTTGTTGTTTACAGGGTCGCTCTGAGTCAGACCTGACTCAACAACACCTAATAACAACAACAACATTCCTGCAACAGTTTTGAGGGCAGTAAAAGAATTGAGAATGTGTGAGGATATCATTAGAGTGTCCCAGGACAGAGGAGATGGGGTGGGTTGAAAATAGGGAGACTTGATGGCTAGAGATCTGAGCATGGATGTATTTTGATTGCTGCGCCATATTCTAATGATTATAATGTTTTTTACAGGTGTGGTCTGGCTGGTGGCAGTCATTGTGGGGTTCCCCCTGTGGCACGTGCAACAACTTGAGGTAGGACTGTGATCAGTAATCAGATTACTGAAGTATTTTCTCACCCCTCTTAGTTATAATCATTTTCCTCACAGCAAATCTGTATGACCTCCATTTTTCTATTGGACATCATTCAAATGGAATAAAATAAACTGTTTTAAGATTCTTTCCCTTCTGGTTTATCTAACTCTTCTTGATATTATATTACTAAAACTTTAATGCTATGCTGGGCGTGGTGGCAGAGACTTGGGAGGTGGAGGCAGGAAGATTGCAAGTTTGAGACCAGAGGCAGTCTGCGTAATTTAGTGAGACCCTGTCTCAAAAAAGTATATATATATATATATATATAAAAAGGTGCTGAGGGTGCAGCTCAGTGGTACAACAGTTGCAAAGAATGCAAGCGTGAGGCTCTGGGTTCAACCCTCAGTACTGTAAACAAACAAACAAACAAAAAACTTTAATGCTTAAAATTTAAAAAATTAAATTTCCAAAATTGCAATTGCATTCTACATTTTCCTGCAAGCTGCGCATGCTTTTCCTAGTGTCCCCCAATGTCTTTTTAGAGTTAAAGAGGTCAGTGATTGCTCTAGACTTTTCTTATTTAAGCCACATCAAAATTTTTTAATAGATTGCCTTTTTTTTCCTTTTGAGATAGCCCAGGTTGCCTTGAATTTGCCATCCTCCTGCCTCGGTTTTCCAAGTGCTGAGGTTATGGGCATGCACAACCATTCTCAGCTCAGATTGTCTACTTATTAGTTGATTCTCATTCCTAAGTCTTTTCTTAGTTGCCTCTTATTCACTGATAGATTGAAATTTGACTTGGAAACACATTAGAGGTTACCTTAACCAACCCGTCTCCTTTTCCCTTTTGATCGATGGGCCCAGCCATGTGTGGGGATTCACAGTAAAGGGAGAAGGCATTGGTTCTAAGCAGCCTTGCCTGTCCACTTGGGTGAACTTGAGCATATTGTATAGTCCAACACAAACAGAAGTCTTTAAAGATTGTAAGGAGCTCCTCACATAGGCACTAATACAATTTGTATAACCATACATCCTTTTGTACCTTTTATATAGAAACAGGCAAATGGGAAACTTTATTGGACATGCCCTGTCCATCAACAGGGATATCAAATGAGACTTAAGATAAAAATACACTTAAAAATTAGCCTGCTGTTTCTTATGTAACTGGTATATTGAATGAGCTGCATTCTGTACAAGAGAACAGAAAGCAAATTTATTTTATCCCTTGCTACCTATAAAAAATGCCGTGTAAGGACTTCCCAGTCTTCATGATAAAATATCACAAAAGAAACCTTGAGCAGGTCTTGTAACTCCAGTCCTTCAGTTAATTAACTTCTTCCAGTTTCTTGCAGTCACCACCACAGAGTTAGTTCTGTTATAAAATGTCGAGGCCAGTGCCATGGTCACTGAATTAATTCTAGGCCTAGAGATGTGAAGGGGGGATGTGGTAGGCATCTTCATTTCTTTCTCCTCTCCCCATGTGGTTGGTGCCTCTCTCTATCCCCGGGAGCTGATGAGGAGAATGGAGAGAGGAAGGAGCAGATGCTGTCTGGGTTCAGTTGTGGCCATACTTGATGCTTTTACTTCTGGGTTTTTCCAACATAACACCACCGAGGCTTCTGATGGCTCCTCCATTCTCCAGCCAGCTGCTCTCCAAGACCTGTCAGCTTCCACACACCACATATACTCCCAGATCCTTCTTATGAACGCTGCTTTCCCCTCCAGCAGGAAACTCAGACCTTTATAAATGACACAATCCAGTTCCCAATCGTCGGGTCCATTCCTGGCCCACAAAAGACAAACAAATCTGTCAGTTTTTAAAATAAAATTATTTTACCTTGTACTCCAAATACATTTTAAATATATGACTCATTGAGTTTGTAGAAAATGCATACTGTATGATCTAGCTGGCGAAGATGAGCTCGCTGTCAAATACATCAGTCAAATCAGACCCGCTTCCTGTCAGGGGAAAAAAAAGCCTCATTTTGTTTGTTTAATGAATGTATTACTATGCATGGCAGGGCCACCGTCTCATCGTGCAGTTCTATTAGGGAGAGTGTGAGTGAGCATGAAGGAGTCTGAGTCCCTCACCTGGATGATAAAAAACACCGCTGTCTCCAGCCTTTGCCACCCACATTCCCTTTGCTTTGTTCCCTCTGGGCTCTCTCTCAGGAGTGATATATTTGACAGTTCTCAGAAGATGAAGCGAGGAGGTGATTAAATTAAAAATTGTCATCACTTCCATAACGGCATGAAAATGTGAATTCACAACATTCCAGCACTTGTCAAAATAACATTTTTCCCCTAATATCAGGCTTTACTCTGAATAGAAATACATTTAAGGTGGAGAAAAGTGCAAGGCTTTACCATGGGTAAAGCCCATGATTCCAGGGTCGAGGTGGCTTTACTGATGTTAATAATTTGAGTCATCACTTTCTTTTGTGCCCCATAGTGGGATTTGGATTGGGTGAGAGATGTGACTTTCATAATAACTTGGGATAAGGGTGATTGAAGGTAGAAGTGAGCAGATAGTCCCAGCTTGACATCTCAACACCACACACTATCTTAATCAATGGACACTGAGCGAAGTGTATGTTTAGAAATAGAGAATCTGAAACTGGTTGCCATAACTACATCTGAGAGTGCTCTCAGAGAGTCGTTGCTTGTCTCTAGAGCTACATGAACCCATCTGGACATTAATAATCTAGCACCAAACTTTGGGACATGTCAATACATGGCTCCCATGGTCATTGACCCTTGCAGGGTCTGCCTATATGGAGTTAGAATGAAGTTCACCTTCACATATATTCCCAGAGATTTTAGATCTTGAAATTATTTGTCAACCAGTGTTATCATTCCTAGTCGTGTTTTGAAGTAGCACTTAGATCAGAACTTGAATTTTCTTACCTTTTCAATTAGAGATGGTGCAATGTTGAAGAGTAGTGATAAAATTTTCTGGGAATATAAACAGGACTATGTCCAAAATCTAGGTATTCATCTGGGAAAACTCCAGAGTGACTAAAATGATGTAGTTTTGATAATTCATCTCAGTTTTATTCCTGTTAGCTGGGGATTTGACTTTTGAAAATGCTTTACATGTTGTTGGTCCTTGAAATGAGTCCTTGTAGCACTTTCTATTATTGTTGTTCTTAACAATGTTTTAGGACTTATAAGAAGACGAGTCTACCAGAAATGGTATGAATAAGTCAAATATGTGTGAATATTTGTAGATTGGTAATTGTTGGAATTCAGTTTCTCACTTGTCTCAGAATTTAAAAGCTTCCAGTTGCTTTTTTAATGCCTTTCCAAGCAATCTGCTCATTCTAGTATGAAATGATAGAAAAAAAAATATGTCTCAGTACTTCTTACTTGGAAAGAAGTGTGATGAGCTGCTACATCTGTTTGGTTTTTTCTTTTGACAATTGAGAAACAAAAAAGAATAAGTTTAATCAATATTGAACTAGCTGTCATATACTGCAGAATATTTTTCAGTGTATTTCAATAATTACGCTCTTTCAGTCTATTAAAAACTTCTAACTAATGGAAATAAATGCTGAGAAAAACAAAAATTGAAAGTAAACACACAGAGACTTCCATTTAAAATGGAAAAGTACAAATTCTTAAAAACTTAAGTAGTTAAGGCCTGCAGCTGTAGCCCTGTGGCATCTGATCCCGTCAGATCTCAGAAGCTAAGCAGGGTCGGGCCTGGTTAGTACCTGGATGGGAGACCACCTGGGAACACCAGAAGCTGTAGGCTTGGGAGAAGGACCTGGCAACCCCCTCCCAAAAATCAATCTGCCATTGAAAACCCTGTGAACAGCAGAGAAGCACTGAGGATAGTGTTTCCCCTGTTGTACAGAGAGTCGCTATGAGTCGGATACCAACTCAACGGCACCTAACAACAACAACAACAACAAGTAGTTAAGTGGAAAATCTACACTTTACAACCAAATAAAAATGAAATCAATTCTCATTTGAAATATGTACAGGTGGCCAACTTTAAAGGTCTTAAAACTGTATCACAAAAATGCTTGGCTGCTCTCTGTTCTTTTGATGCTGACTGCTAGTTCTTTTAACTAAATTTTTCTTATTGTGAAGATTAAGTACGACTTCCTATATGAAAAAGAGCATGTCTGCTGTTTAGAAGAATGGACCAGCCCTGTGCATCAAAAAATCTACACCACCTTCATCCTTGTCATCCTCTTCCTCCTGCCTCTTATGGTGATGCTTGTCTTGTACACTAAGATCGGTTATGAACTTTGGATCAAGAAAAGAGTGGGGGATGGGTCTGTGCTTCGAACTGTTCACGGAAAAGAAGTGTCCAAAATAGCCAGGTTTGTCGAATGAAATATTCACCTCTGTTTAAGATATTTTTAATTGCTTGTGTTAGAAGCAGCGTTTTGCTAGGGATCCCAAAACCCCTAGGGAATTTAATCAAAGAATCATTTGTAGTTCCAAATCAGAGCATGGGCTAACTTTAAACCTTAGGCACTTTGTGAGAGAAAGAGCAAGATGCCTGGTTCTTAAATCAAAAGGGAAGTTAGGGCTATAGGTAGAAACTTACTGGGAATGTTGTTGTTAGGTGCCATTGAATTGGGTCTGACTCATAGTGACCCTCATAGCATTTTAAATGGCTGATTTTTTTCAGGATTGCTTTGGGAGTGGATATTTCCATGTCCTTCTCCTGACTTGGAATTTAGGACATTGTTAAATGTTTACCTGTATGTAAATATGGCATGATAGGAAGAGCTGTGGGCTGGTGTCATGGCTGTGTGGTCCTGTGGGGGCTCTCTTCTCTCTAGGTAGAAGTGGGTGTATAGACCCAGCATGACATCTCAACACCACATACTATCTTAAACAATGGATATTGAGAGAAGTGTATGTTTAGAAATAGAAAATCTGAAACTCATTGCCATAACTCCATCTGAGAATGTTCTCAGAGTCTTTGCTTGTCCCTTGGGCGATGTGAACCTGTTTGAGACTAATAACCTAGCAATAAGCTTGGGGATATGTCAATACATGGCTTCCATGGTCATTGACCCCTGTAGGGTCTGCTTATATGGAATTAGGATGAATTTCACTTTTACATCTATTTTCTCACTGTCCTTCAACATAGTACCCCTTCTATTTGAAAAGGTAAGAAAATTCAAGTTCTGCTCTGAGTGCCAGCAACATGATATAGAGCAGCCTCCTTGCTCCCAAGACACCTGCTTTCTTCATATGTACCAGGGCGCATAATAACATCTGTTCTTGCTTCCTCCCACTCAAGGATGAGGCTGAAATACAGAAGATGATATGTATGAAAATCCTTGAAAACCACAGCATGCTGTTTACTTGAAATTAGTATTATTTTATTTTCTCCTAAATGCTGTGCTTTCTGATCTTACTCATTAATGTCAATTCTAAAATACAATTTATTGCTATGGTACTTGTAATCCCTATGACTTATAATCTATTGAATGACTATTAAAACGAAAGCATGCAATATTCTATACAGAGAAGTCTAGGGATATAATGGATTTTATTAATTCTTCATGTGTTCAGTGACCTCTAGTGCCCAGTTTGTGTAAAGAAAACCTCCTTCTGTATGTACAGGGTCCCTGGGACTGTTCAGCACCTTGGGACTTGTTGCTGAGCTAGCTGTACCACTTCCTCAAAAGAAAGGACTGCCTGGTTGAAAAGAAGGATAATGAGCATGAGCTTCACAAATTTAAAACACCTTGCAAATGTGTAGCTCTCTTGCACACATAAATCTACTTTATAAGGAGAATGAAGACAATTACTTTGAATCCCTGGTTAACCATATATTTAGATATATAATAAAGGATTGCATTTTAATCCTATCCTTGATACTTACCATATTTTATAAATACTGACTTTCTACTATCACTGATGCCTGCAGCTGTAGCCCTGTGGCATCCGATCCCATCAGATCTCAGAAGCTAAGCAGGGTCGTGCCTGGTTAGTACCTGGATGGGAGACCGCCTGGGAACACCAGAAGCCATAGGCTTGGGAGAATAACCTGGCAACCCCCTCCCAAAAATCAATCTGCCATTGAAAACCCTATGAACAGCAGAGAAGAACTGACAATAGTGTTTCCCCTGTTGTACAGAGGGTCGCTATGAATCAGATACTGACTCCATGGCACCTAACAACAACTAACAACTATCACTGATATCTTACTATTGCTGATGTAAATACTCTTCAATATATAGTGAGTAAAAGCATAGTCACTGAAGTTAGACTGCCTAAATTCAGGTCCAAAATACATCCCTTATTAGCCATCTGACTTTGCAAATCATTTATCCTTGGAAGTGCCTCAGTTTCTGCACCTGTCCAGTGGCTTGCTGGGAAGATTAATGACATAATCCATGCCAGTCATCTAGCAGAGTGCCAGACCCATAGTGAGCACACATCGTAAGAACACTGATGATGTGAAGAAATCAGGAAAATCACAAGAAAATCAATAGGAAAAGATGACAATCAGCCCACAATTAACCTGTCATAAATTTCATTAACATTTGAAAAACTGCATTTGAATGGACTGGGCTCAAACTTTATTTAATAGCTTTGTTATCAGTTTGACACATCTGTCAAGGAAAAGTTAAATACAATGTTTCTTTGTTGGTCTAGGAGGAAGAAGCGGGCTGTCATCATGATGGTGACAGTGGTGGCCCTCTTTGTCATGTGCTGGGCACCTTTCCACATTGTTCACATGATGATTGAATACAGTGAGTACCTATCACTCTTATTTGGTAGAATTTTTAGTTCATTTCCCACTGGGATAGAGAGGAAATCATTAAAAACCGGTTGCTCTTCACTGAATGTATTTCTTTCATGTTTTAAAGATCACCAGATCATTACGTGGCAGGTACTTATGCATCGCTAAGACTGAGTCTTTAATAATTACAGAAGATAAAGAAAAGCTTTGCGATTTTTCTCCTGTGTTACTCCTTCTTTCCCTAAGCTATTTAACATGGGAAGTGACAGGACATCTTATGAGTCTTCTCTTTTTAGAACCTTTACTTACACTTATGAATTTAGTCATACCTAGGATTTCAGTGCTTATTTTGCCCAAGGTGACAACATAAATCTGTGGAGGGGAGGAAAATTTTTAAATGAATGTTCTGGAACAATTGGATATTCAAGTACTAAAAATAAATGATCCATATGCTGCATACAAAATTTAACTCATAGTATTTCCTAGGCTTAAGCCTAAGAACTAAATCTATAAAACTTATAGAAGAAATCACAGAAGAAGATCCTTGTATCTTGGACTAGGTGAAGATGTTACAGAGCCCTAAAAGCAGAAAACGGAAAAAAGAATTGAGTAAACCAACTTCATCAAAATTAATAATTCTGCTATTTGAAAGACACTGCTGTGAAAGTCAAAGACAAACTACAGATTATAAGAAAATATGTGCAAAATGGGCTCAGACATAAACAGATTGTGTGCACGGCAGTGTTGGATAGTGTTTCATTCTGCTGTACTTAGGATCACTATGAGTTGGATCTGACTCAGCAGCACTTAACAACAGAGATTTTAGTCAGACCCTCAATATATTCTCTCTGATAACTCAGGACTGAACATAGTTCTCAGTATGATTGTGTTTTTGTAACCCTAGTGAACATTTGAAAGGTAGCAGATGCTTTTAGTTTACATGAAGCATCCACTCTTCAAGTTGAAACGCTGTAAGCCCGGTAATATATGTTGGGCCCCAACCTATGCATGTTAAGACTAGTAATTTTTAAAGAATGAAGGCTTGTCACACAGGTTATTTTATTCAGATATCATATATCTCTCTCAAATGGTCTTGAGAATTTTCTATACTGTTAACTACTTGTACAGGTATAAGTCTTTGGTAAAGGCAGAGGATAAACAGAAGTTTCTTTTTTTTTTCTTTGTAAAATAAGCATTCTAAATATGACTTTATTTCAGGCAATTTGGAAAAGGAATATGATGATGTCACAATCAAAATGATTCTTGCTCTAGTGCAAATAATTGGATTTTCCAACTCCATCTGTAATCCCATTGTCTATGCATTTATGAATGAAAACTTCAAAAGAAATTTTTTGTCTGCAGTTTGTTACTGCATAGTGAAAGAAACCTCTCCAACACAGAGGGATGGGAATTCAGGAATTACAATGACGCAGAAGAAAGTAAAGTTATCCTGGAGAGAGAATCCAGTAGAGGAGACCAAAGGAGATGCATTCAGCGATGGCAACATTGAAGTCAAATTCTGTGACCAGCCAGAGGAGAAAAAAAATCTCAAGCGACATCTTGCCTTCTTTAATTCTGAAATTTTTGAGACTTCTGCTTTAGGCAGTGGACATTAATTGTAACAATGTCTTCATTATTATTGTCATGCATATTGTAACCTAAAGGGAAAATTATTTTGAGAGAAGGTCAAAGACTTTATTTTTAAAAGGATGACAGGAAGGGAACAATTCATTCTTTCTGTTGAAAATGGCATTATACATTGAAACTACAATTTTGAAAAATGATTAAACCATCCTTGTAGATTATCGAGGTGGATTTGTAAAGATATTATACAGAGATCAGTGTTCTTGGCTCACAGTTTTTTTCCAGGTAGTCAACCTAATGTGACTTTCTATGTGTTACTAAAGTGGATGAAAACATTAAAATTTTATATTCATATTAACAGCATAACACAGTTTTTAGTGTTCTGTTGAAGTTAGGTAATGCAGTCTCTTGCAAATGAAGTCAGTGTCATAATCATGAAATCATAGAAGATGGAGAAGCAGCTCAGTGAAATCAGTGATACCTAGAGATATGCAGCTACCACAGAGCTTCTTGTAGCCCTGCAAATTACCATTCTGTGATAACTGGCAAGTCACTTAATTTTTTAAGTCTCCATTTGTTCCTGTGGAAACTGGAGGTGATGCCTCTCTTGCTTCATGGAGTCACCGTGCAAACAAAATGAGACATGAACAGAAAATCAATTTGTACTTGAAAGAGTCCTTAAGTGCTGAAGCATTGTCCCTGCTCCTGCTGCCTCTGACTTCCTCTGCTGCCATTTGCTTTCTGAGACTTATCCCCAGCCCTGCTCACCTTTACCCGCGTTCCTATTTCATTTCTTTAACCAGAAGAGTTTGAGGAGCCTTATTTGTTGATGGACTATAGAACATTTACCAATCGAACTGTCTTAAATATTTATACTTGTAAGCTGTTTATTCTCACTAATGGGAGAAAGGACTTTTTCTTACTGATGTTCTTTGTAGTGGATAGATTGCAAATCTATGAAATTTTGTTGTGTCCAAGGCTGTTGTTGTTGTTGAGTGTTGTTGAGTCTTGTCCAACTTATAGTGATCCTGTGTAGAACAGAACAAAACACTCCCTGATACTGTGCCATGCCTGGCAATGTGTCAGTGCTTTTCTGCTATTCAAAGGGTTTTCAGTGGCTGATTGTTTGGGGATTGTTTCAAAAATAGGCTGCCAGATTCGCCCATTTTGAGGTCCTGGGAATTGAACCCAGGGTTTCAGAGAGCACACAGCAGCACTTTACCAAGTGAGCTAAACCCCAGCCTGTGTCCACGCCTGCCCCCCAAGAAATGAGTCAGGAAGAACCACAGAGTTCCCCATCTGTATTCCTTCTCTCAGGTCCCCTAACTCAGTCCCTCTGTCTTCAGTCTTCTGACTCCCATAAGTCATGAATCCAGAAGCCAACATCCCAGCATGCTGTCATTTCCCCTTCTACCACCAAGATTCCCAACATCTGCTTACGGCTGCAAGGCTTAAATGTTTCTTCTGCCTCCAGTTTTCCAACACTTACTCTTCTGGCCAGGTAACATGAAAGAAGAGACGCCCAAGAACTCTCAGGATATTTTATGACATAAGCTTTAAGATCTGGGAACCAAAGAGCTCAGAGGACTGAATCACTCAGGTTAGACATATTTAATTTTGTGTGTGTCAGACAAGCATGCATGAAGAAGACAAAGATGAAAGAATGAGTGGTATTAGGAAAAGCCATCAGCATGACACAGGAAAGTTAACAAAGTGAAGAGAAGAAGACTGATTAATTATTTGGTTTTTATGGGAGTGGATCCTTTGAATCATGTGTATAAACTCTCTGCTGCTGGCTAGTTGTACTGTAGCAAAACAATGATTGTCATTAAATACTAAACCATTAAAAATGAATCCGATTCATTCATTTCGGTTATCCTTACTTAATCAGTACATATTCATATGACTCCTTCTAAATTTGGTGTGCATGTGCCCCAAATACCATAGGGAAAATCTGTTAAATTAATAGTTATTAACCACTGAGTAATTAAAGTTGTAGATTTTATTATTGTTTGGTTTGTGTTCCAGTACTGGAGGGTTGAACTAACGACACTGAGAGGCTAAGCAAATGCTTTACAGCGGAGCTGCACCCCCTATCCCTTTTTAATTTTTTTAGTTTGCAGCATGGTCTTGCTAAATTATGCAGGCTGCCTCTGGCCTTGAACTTGTGATTCTCTTGCCTCAACCTCCTTAGTTGCTGGGATCATAGCATGTGCCACAGTGCCTGGCTTATAGTGTTTTGGGCTTTTTTGTTTGTTTTGTTTTGTTTTGAAGTCATAAGTATTGCAGAACTTGATCCAAAAACTGTTTATATACTATTGTTGTTAGTTGCAGTTGAGTTGGGTCCAACTTATAGTAACCCCATATACAAAAGAACAAAACACCCCCTGATATTGCACCATGCCTGCCCTATGCCAGTGCTTCTTTGCCATTCATAGGGTTTTTGATGGCTGATTATTTCAGGAATGGGCTGCCAGATCCTCCTGCCAGTTTTTGTGGTGCGGGGGATTGAACCCAGGGCCTCAGAACATGCACAGCAAGTAGTCTACTCACTGAGCTAACCCCCAGCCCTGTGTGTATATTAAGTAATAACACATATTTAAAATTCCTAGACATTCTGTGAAAATTTGTTTATTAAAATTTTGCCCACATTTGTCTTAACACTCTTTGAGAAGTAGTGGTTATAGAGCCTTTATTTGTCCTTTACACATTCAATCCCATTGCTCTATTATAAAAGTTTAGGAGGGAAACCATGTCCAGTCTATTACTGAGATTTTTCTGCTCCCACCCAGACAAGCTCAGAGTCCCATCTTCCTGAGTCCAGATGATCACGAGACACAGCTTGGTAACTCCATGGAGAGTTCACCTTGGATTTGCAAAAGGAAGCCTAGATAGTGCCATTCATTCTCTTCTCCCCGACTTCACAGTCCCAAGTCTTTTACTCTCTCTGTTTTCTATTCAGGTACCTGTTTCTTTCCCCTTTTTTCTCTACTTGTAGACTTTCACTCACTTTATTCTACTGCGTTTTCCTTTATCTGGTGCTAAAAGTGAGAACTGAAAAGGTTTCTTTGGATCCAGCAAGTAGGATTGGGGAGGGGTTCAGAAAACTAGTCTTCCATTTATTAATATCTGGGTAAAACATCTGTGAAACTGGTAAGAAAGTCATGCTTTACCAGGCGTGGTGGTGCCTCCATTTGGGAGGTGGAGGCAGGAGGATCTCAAGTTTGAGGCCAGAGGCAGCCTACATAGCTTGTCAAGACCCTGTCTCAAAATACAAAGTAAAAAAATGGGCTAGGAGTATGGCTCAGTGGTTGAGCACTTGCAAAAAGCATGTATGAGGCCCCAGGTTCAACTCTGTACTACACACACACACACACACACACACACACACACACACACACATATACACACACACACAGAGTATATTTCACTGCTCAGACCCCAAAGCCTTTTATTTTATTATGGATCACTATCAAAACTAATCCTTTGGATCTTTTTTCCTCTTCACAAAGAACCATTCCCCTTTCTTAGAGTTTGGCATGGGTCAAGACACTAGCATTATATATATATTAGTTGCATTGAAGACTAATTACTAATTCTAAAATCACTTTAGAAAGAAGAACTAGTTTCAGGGCCTACATGACCTTACTAAAAGGCCTTTTGTAAGTTACAGTAATCAAAAGAATGTGACATTGGCCTGAGGATAGTCAGCTAAACATAAGAGAAACAGGACACTTGATAAAGATATCAGGCATCATATATGTGCAGATACATGATCAACTTATTCTGCCCAAGGTGACAACATAAACCTTTGGAGGGAAGGAAAATTTTTAAACAAATGTTCTGGAACAATTGGATATTCAAGTACTAAAAATAAATGATCCATATGCTG
>VMDO01029817.1:0-22141 GCA_007922755.1 Pedetes capensis | reverse complement strand
AAGCCAGACTCAGTTCTCTCTCATATTCTGAAATCTAGATTTATTTAAAATGTGTGTGTGTGTGTGTGTGTGTGTGTGTGTGTGTGTGTCTATGATATGTATGTAAGATTGGAAAGTATAAGGGGATACATCTGAAGTGGAGAGAGGAATAATGGGAGGAGGTAGGAACAACATGGGGGGTAATGAGGGAGTGAACAACAGCAAAGTACATACTTATATGAAAATGCCATAATGAAACTCATTATATTGTATGCTAATTAAAATATGTATATGTAAATAAATAATGAATAAATAAATCCAACAACAACAACAAATATCTAGGATCATATTTCTTAACCTGAATGATAGTTACATGGCATTCAGTTTCTAGTTATTTCAACTGCACATGCGTATTTCATACACTTTTCTGTCTATATTATAAATTTTACCACGAAAGAAAAGATACTTAGGGAAAAATCTCAACCAAAGAGCGAAGCTTATCAGTATTTCACATTGACTAAAAATCATGACCCAAGTACAAATCATTCATTCTTTTAGCTAATTAACACTCAGAAAGGAATGATATTAATATCTGAATATAGTGTTTAAGAAATAAAGTTTGCATCTGAAATGAAGTGTCCTTTGGAAAGTAAGATTGATACCTTGAATATTAAAAAATAATAAACAAACAAAACATTTTGCCTACCTAAAAAGTTTTCTTGAAAGATTCCTTCAAGGTACACCTAAAGACTTTTGTCACATGGTGCAACATTCCTCTGGAATCTTCAAGATAGTACAGAATAAAAGCTGAGAGTACTCCAAAAAGTGAAATACTACTTTGTAAGTCAAGAAGCCCTATTCATAGTACCTAATTGTACAAACTGATATTTTTCAAAGAAGACTTGCTTTTCCTTAAAGCTTATTCATTTTCTGTCCTTTTACCCTTTGTGTATAGGTGTGTACAATACAATGGGGGATTTGGTGTAGTCTTTTTCTCATCAACAAGATTGTAAATTTCTTAGAGATAGGGGTAATCTATTGTCTATCACTCATGCTCCCTGCTTGGCCTACCTGTTAGTCACCTGATTCTTTTACTTGATTTGCAAATGCACATATGTCAAATTCTGATAGCTTGTGACTCATTTGTCTCATTCATTTTATACCCAAAAGAATGTGCTGGAGGATATAAGGACATAACAATGTGCTGCCTTGTATATATTCTGGAGACACTTATAATCATTAATTGTAAGTTTAGGGTACTGGTACAATTAAAGTGATTAAAATGAAAACCTGAAAGCATGGTGTGATTTGGAAATCTTTTAAAATAGTATTTATTCTACAAGTCAATTTGGTAAATTTTCAGACATCCAGGTTAAGTTGGCTATTTGGTGTTGATCCTAAGGGAGAAAAGTTCACTCAATTTCTTAGCACTATGGGCTTGTGCCTAAAATAAGTGTGGCTCAATGGCCCAACATTTGAAAAATATTTCTTTAAATTTCTATTGAAGTAGAAACTGATTTACTACACACAATCTTTCTGTGAACTGAAAGTGGAATATGTTAAAATTTAATCATCATCTGTGACATTTTACAACATTACAAATTATTCTTAACAACTGTATTACAACGCATCTCTAACTTGTAGATGTCCTCCTTCAGCTTTGGCCAAGTGTTATTATTACACGAAGGTCATCCATGTATGATTTGTCTTTGTTTTATGATTTCAAGTACTCACCTGTAGCAGACCACGTACTCGGAAGTACAATTTCTTTCTCATGTCTCCTTTCTTTTTCTTCACATCTCCTCACTATCTACTTGACCGGCCTTTTGAGCTTTGTTATACCATAATAGAGGCAGAATGTATTTGATAATGATAATGTCGATCTTCACTAACAAGAGCCCCATGGAGAGAACACTGTACTGCAACCCAGAAGAGGCGGGTTCTAATCCATTTCTGCCATATACTAGTTGTATAATCTTCAGTAGATCATTTAATTCTAGTTTACTTTTTTGAAAAATGAGAGGTTAGGGCCAAGTGGTTTCTAATGTTTCTGAGACAGGCAGAAAAAGGACAGACATATACCCTTCACTTTCTGTATATGTAGATCGTTCCATATTTTGAACCATCCCAAGAAAGGAAGGGGCTGGGATTTAGCTCAGTGGGTAGAGCGCTGCGCTGCAGTCTCTGAGGCCCCGAGTTCAATTCCCAGCACCGCAAATAATGGGAAAAGGACCTGGCAATCCACTCCCAAGGAAATCCTGAAGCATTCAGCCATTGAAAACCCTATGAGGGTTGCTATGAGTCGGATTCTGACTCGACGGCACCTACCAACAACAACCAGAAAGGAAACTTTATTTTGCCCTCAGAGCCAACACCTTAAGAATGAAACATCTTATTTTTTTGTGTGTGATACTCAGGGGCTGAAACAAAGGCCTCATACATACATTGCAAGTGCTCTACCACTGAGTTGCACCTCCCAGCCTATTTAAAAAATTTTTTGAGTTAGGGTTTTGCAAAGTTATGCAGGCTAACTCTGGCCTCAAACTCGCAGTCCTCCTGCCACTGCCTCTGGATTTGCTGGGATTACAGGTGTTTAAAGGTGCCTCTATCACTTTTTACTTCATTCATTCATTCATAACTATTCATTGAAAATCCTATATGCTCTAGATAGTGTTGTACATACTGCAGGTAGGGCAGTAAATAAGATGGAGAAGGTCTTTACTCTTATGGAATTTATATATTCTATTTGCGCGGGGCTGGGATTTAGCTCAGTTGGTAGAGCGCTGCTCTGCAGTCTCTGAGGTCCTGAGTTTGATTCCCAGCATCACAAAAAAACGGGAGAAGGACGTGGCAACCCACTCCCAAGGCAATCCCGAAACAATCTGCTGTTGAAAACCCTGATGGTCGGTATGAGTCTGACATGACTCGACAGCACCTAACAACAACAACAATTTGCATGGGAAAATATCTGGTAGTGACAAATGTTGTGATGAAAAAGATAATTTGGAGATAGGATAGGAAATTTATCTGTGTTAGGTAGCTGGGGAAGATATCTCTCAAAGAAAATTTTTTTTCCTAAGAAGCAAATGCCAAGAAGGAACTAATTATGAAAACATCAGAGGAAGAAGTCAAGGCAGAAGAACAGAAAATACAGAGGCATAAAAGCAGGTGTGAGCTTTGAGTGTTGGAAGAATAAAAAGAAAACCAGTGTATTAGAGCATGGTGGAGTCACAGAGCAAGTGCCACATCAGGGAGGGGTTTATACATCAAGGACTAGAGTGTGAAATTTCTTCTGGATGCAATACACAGCCATTACAAGGATTTTAGCAGGAGACTGACATAATCTGACCTATGTTTTTAAAAGGCCACTCTGGCTGCCATTTGGAGTATGAGTGGCCAAAAGTGGAAGCTGGAAGACTAACTAGGTGAATACTGGAGTGCACCAAAGAAAGTGGCTTAGGCAATGGTAATGTGGTGGAGATAGACGTGTTGTTGTTAGATGCCGTTGAGTGGGGTCCAACTCATAGCAACCCTCTGTACAACAGAACGAAACACTCCCCAACACTGTGCCATGCCTGGCACTATATCAGTGCTTCATTGCTATTCATAAGGTTTTCAGTGCTGATTGTTTCCTGGGAGTGAGCTGCCAGGTCCTTCTCTGAAGCCTAGAGCACCCAGTATTCCCAGGCAGTTTCCCATCCAAGTACTAACCGGGCCCAATGGTGCTTAGCTTCTACAATCCAACGAAATCAGATACCCGGGGGCTATGGCTGCAGGTGGAGACAGACATAAGTAGGGAAAATTAGGATATATTTGGAACATAAAATCTACAGAATTTTCAAAGGGATTGGATTTAGAGTGTGAGAGACAGGGATGAATCAAAGGTAACTCCCAGGTGTTTGGCATGAACAGATTTACTGGATCCTTATGAACAAACATTTTTAAAGAAAAATAATCCATTGAATATTAAACTTGATAAAATTTCATTTATTTTCACTTCTTTTAGTATAGGCACACATGCTGTTTTATAGCTATAATCAGTGAAGCAGAATATTTGGATAGCTTGATATTACTTTTAATACTATTTCATACAAACAAGTCTATATATCAACATAATCCCCAGCCCTTATTTTCAGCATGATTGTATCATTCTTATACATTCCCTTGTTATTATTCCTGTTATCACCTCAATCTTAAAACTGTATTTTTAAAAATACTACTAATAGCTAGGGCTGGGATTTAGCTCAGTGGGTAGAGCGCTGCACTGCAGTCTCTGAGGTCGTGAGTTCAACTCCCAGCACCGCAAAAATGGGAGAAGAGCCTGGCAATCCACTCCCAAGGCAATCCCGAAGCACTCAGCCATTGAAAACCCTATGAGGGTCACTATGAGTCAAATACCAACTCGACGGCACCTAACAACAACAACTAATAGCTAGGCATCATGGCATGTGCGTGTAATCCCAGTGACACGGGAGGCTGAGTCAGGAGGATTTGAAGGCCAGGGGCAGTCTGCCTAACCTAGCAAGACCCTGTCTCAAGAAAAAAAAATAAAATAAGTGGGGGCTAGGGGTGCAGCCCAGTGAGAGAGCACTTACAAAGTATGCACAAGGCCCTGAGTTCAGCCCCCCAGTACCACACACACACTATATATATATATTTGTCACAAAGTGGTTTGATACCATATATATATGTATATATATATATATATATATATATACACATATATATATGTATATACACACACACACACATATATATATATATACATATATATGGTATCAAACCACTTTGTGACAAATTTTATCATACAGAATATGATAATAACTCACGCTTGTAGCTATTTTCTTGTGTGGTAAGTACATAGGACACTGTTGCACAAAACTAGTACACATATGTACATGGTTCATGGATTTTTGATAATCCCTTTTTTAGACTATTGTATTATCCTAGAGATAGCTACATGAAATTTCTGGTAGCTACAAGAAACAAACTAATGGGCTTTGGCTGCCGTTATTTCTCAGCTGAACGTAGAATGCTACATTGTTTGAAGTTTTTATATTCTGAATGCCCTTGAAATGTTCTATTCTCCTTGCTTATTATTTCCTCTCTGAACATCACTATACCAGCTTTCATCCATTCTTTTCATTTAATTTCCCAAGATTCTATCTTACCATTTAAAGTTAGGTGGGACTCATAGAAGACAGTAACCAAAAACTTCAAAAGATGATCAGACTCTCCATTGTAGTCTACCATTGAGAGCAATGAAAAATATAGAGTGACAGGTTTTAGTATCTGTGTAGCATACCGGCAGAGGTATATTTATATTGTTGTTATCATTGCATTTAGTTACACTATTTAATAAACTAAGTAGCTCAGCCTAGGAATGTTGTTCAGTGGTAGAGCACTTGCCTAGTGTGTGCAAGACCCTGGGTTCCATCCCCAGTACCACAAGAAAAAAAATTAAGTACCTCTACAAGGCTTGTTATACAAATAGCAATCCTCTTCCTCATTTCCTCCCCCTCCCAGAGCCAATTCGTATCTCTTTATCTTTGATACTTTATTCATTATTTCTGAGTTAAGTGCTTGTGTTTTTATGTCTTGCTTGTTCAGTTTTAGGTATCTGATGATTTCTTACTATGGATGATGAGGATTTTAGTCTTTTTCACATAAACAGTCCTACATACTCCATACATGCATCTCTCCTATCCCTTTATTTTCTGATTGTATGTATACCATATTTGCAGTGTTTTAACTATATACGTGTAGTACACTTATATATAGTAGCTGGTATAGCAACTATATCATGTTTTCAATTTTCTTTACAACTTTGTGTTTTCTTCAGAATTAATAATTTTAATGCTGTTGAATTCTCTGTGATATTAGCTAGTACTAATATCATATATAGGGCATATATTCTCCACCTATCTTCTAAATATATTTTTAATTTGTACACGTATAAGAAGAACTTGAATTTCTTTTGCTGTCCTATTTTCCATATTTTTACTCTTTGTTCTTATTGAGTATTCCTTTTCTACTTTCATTTTTATTTTCCAAGAGTTCTTTTTTCTATTCTCTAAATATTCCTTTTAAAATTAGCATCCTATTATTATTTTATAGTTCCAATTATCTTCTCTAATATCACTGAGGACATTGATTATAGGTATAATTACTCTCTATATGTCACAGAGAAAATTCATTGCTTCCTAATATCTTTAAAGAGTGTAAATGGCTAGACAGCAGGTGTCAAGAACAGAGTTTCCATACCAGAAAGCTGGTGGACTTTTGTGCAAGATAAAACAGTCATCAAGGATATCTTGGAAGTCAAGTCATGTGCTTCTAGTTGAACCTGCAGTGTTAGAGGAAATGGTTTTAAAAATTCATAATGTTAGTGTGTCTTTACATTGTGCTACTTTTAGCTGTTGACTTGTTCTATAAGGAAACAGTGCATTCTGGAGATAGCTAAAGGGAGGCATGCTGAGCTTGTGGCTCATGATCTAATTTTACAGAGGTTCCTATGATTTTCAGAACTTTCAGGGTTTAACAAATCTATTACTTTTCCAAAAATAAATAGTGTTAATTAATAAGAGAATATTTCTAGGAGAGAAAGTTTTGACTCCAGGCAAAAGTCCAAGTGAAGGACATTCCTTCTTACTTGAACTTACTTTTAGATGACCTGCAGGTATCCACCATTACGTTGGGATAGAAAGGTTCAGACAAAACAGAGACCAATAAATGAAAGCCCAGAGACTAAGTCTAGGAAGAATTTTGTATGTGTTTATGCCCTCATGGGGTTGATCATAAGTAATGAGACTAGAAGTGTATAAGTTTTTGAGGATAATGAATTGACAAAAAAGCCACAAATCAAATCTTTAAAAGCCCATGATAAAATGGTACCAAACCCACCGTGAAGTAATAATTTTAAATCTAATAAAATATGTGCAGGATCTGTATACTGAAAACTACAAAAGACTGCTGAAACAAAGACTTACAGAAATGGAGAAATATGCCATGTTTATGGATTAGAAGACTCAATAATTATAAAAATGTTGGTATTTTCTAAGCTGATCCATAGATTCAATGCAATCTCAATCAAAATCCAAGATGGATCTTTTGTAGATATTAACAAGTCAAATTTCAAGAATTTAAATGGAAATAAAAGGACTTAGAATGGTCTAAATAATTGTGACGCCTGCAGCCATAGCTCTGTGGCATCCGATCCCATCAGATCTCAGAAGCTAAGCAGGGTCGAGCCTGGTTAGTACTTGGATGCGAGACCACCTGGGAACACCAAGTGCTGTAGGCTTGGGAGATGGATCCGGCAACCCACTCCCAAAAATCAATCCGCCATTGAAAACCCTATGAACAGCAGAGTAGCATTGATAATAGTGTTTTGCCTGTTGTACACAGCATCTCTGAGTCGGATACCAACTCGATGGCACCTAACAACAACAACAACAAATAATTGTGAAAAAGAATAAAGTAGGACTCACACATCTTGAATTCAAAATTCATAATGTTACACTAATTAAAGCAACATATTTGTGAAAGGACAGACATATGGATCGACAGAACAAAAGACAGTCCGGAAGCAAAGGTATAATGGTAACTCTATGGAGATAGAGAAAATTATTGCAACAAATTGGGCTGGAAAAAATTGCACATCCATATTGGAAAACAAAACAAATCAAAACCCACTTGATCCTTGATTTCTACCTTGCCTCCTACACAAAAATATTAACAAAATGGATCAAAGACTTAAATATAAAATTTAAAACTATGAAACATCAAAAAGTAAACATTGAACAAAACCTCAGTTAACCTTCAGTTAGGCAAATATTTCTTAGATAAGTCACTGAGCACATAATTCATAAAAAAGGAAGCTGATGAATTTAACTTCATCAAAATTTAGTTTTCTGCTTTTTGAAAGACACTGTTAAGAGAATAAAAAGACAAGGTAGATTGGGACAAAATATTTACAAAATATGTCTCTGATGAAACACTTGTATCCACAATGTATAAAGAATTCTCAAAACTGAAAAGGAAAAAATCAAATATCAAAAGTATTAAAAGTTTGGATAGATGTTTCACCAAAAAAGATACACAGATGGCATTTGTTGTTGTTGTTAGGTGCCGTCAAGTTGGTATCTGACTCATAACGACCCTCATAGGGTTTTCAATGGCTGACTGTTTTGGGATTGCCTTGGGAGTGGATTGCCAGGTCCTTCTCCCATTTTTGCAGTGCTGGGAATTGAACTCGGGACCTCGGAGACTGCAGTGCAGCACTCTACCAACTGAGCTAAATCCCTGCCCACACAGATGGCATCTAAACACATAAAATCCTCAGCAACTTAGTTATCAGTAAAATGCAATTCTAACCCATCATGAGCTACTACTACACATCGTTCTGAAGAGCAAAAAATAAAAATCTGGCAGACAAAATGCTATATGATGAGGAGCAACTGGATCTCTTACACATTGCTGGTGAAATGTAGAAATGGCACAGCCACTTTGGAAACAGCTTGGCAGCTTCTTAGAAAGTGAAACATATGCTTATCATACTACCCAGCAACCCCACTCCTAAGGTATTTAGTCACAAGGATTTAAACTTATGTTTACACAAACACTTGTATGTGAATATTTATATCAGTTTATTTTCATGATCCCTGAAACCTGGAAAGAACCAAAACTTACCTCTATTTCTCCCTTCCTTTTCTCTTTTCTTTTCTTTTCTTTTCCTTTTTTTCTCTTCTCCTCTCTTCTCTTCTTTTCTTTTTTTTTAGGAGAGAGTCTCAAGGTCTTGCTATGTTGACCAGGCTGGTTCCCAACTCTGGAGCTCAAGTGAACCTCCTGCCTCAGTCTCCCCTGTAGCTACAGGCATGTGCCATCATGCTAACTTACCAAATTACTTTAACTGGTTACTAAACAAACAAACTTTTCTTCATGTATAAAATGAGATACCGCGCTGGGAGCGGTGGTGCACATCTGTAATCTCAGCTGCTAGGGAGGCGCAGGCAGGAGAATTGCAAGTTCGAGACCAGAGGCAGTCTGCATAACTTAGCAAGACCCTGTCTCAAAAAGTTAAAAAAAAAAAAAGAAAAAAAAAAAAAAAGGTCTTCAGGCACAGCTCAGTGGTCCAGCACTTGCAAAGCATGCAAGCACGAGACCCTGGGTTCAACCCCCAGTACTGGAAAAAAAAAAAGAGAGAGATACCTCAGCAATAAAGGAGAATGAACTATGGACACACAAGCAAAAACACTTATCCTAAGTGAAACAAGCGCGACTCAGAGTCTACATGTTCTGTTCATAAGAATCCTGGAAAAGACAAAACAGTTGGGGCATAGAATAAATCAGTTGCTCCAGGAGCTGGGGATGGGGACTACAAAATAGCATCATAGGGCCAGATTGTGCTGCTGGTTACACAACTACACTCTATGGGTTTTTGTTTGTTTGTTTTATTTGTTTGTTTGTTTTGTGGTACATGGGAGTTGAACTCAGGGCTTCGCACATACTTTGCAAGTACTCTTAACATTGGGCTGCACCCTTGGCCCATTTTTATTTATCTTGAGACAAGGTCCTGCTGAGTTACTCAGGCTGCCTCTGCTGCTTCAAACTGAAGATCCTCCTGCCTCTGCCTCCTGAGTTGCTGGGCTTATAAGTGTGTGCCACTGTGCCCAACTCACTAAAGGCATTTTTAAAATCACATGCAACTGTATCACAGAAAGAGTGAATTGTATTGTATGTAAACCGTACTTGAATAAATCAGTATGGAATAAATGGAATTAAAACTAGCTTGGATTATTTAACTATTAACCCTCCCTCTAACACTCCTAAGCTTTCACCCACAGGACAGAGGCTGTGAAAGTTTCTCCAGCCCCCAAATAAGGGCATGCTATCAATCCAAGATGCACTTCTTATGTGCTAATGGAAGAAAATAGGCAAGGAAAAACTGCCAAAGGGAAAACGAGGAGAATATGGAAGGAATAGATAAAAGAATAATCATCATAGAGCAGAAACAGGGGCTTCAGAAGGACTATACAGTACTTCACTGCTGAGGTAAGGAAATCACAATCTTGCTTAATGGGATTTGATGACTACCACATGTTTGCGTTCTTACCTTGCTTGAATGGCAGTTTTTGTTGCATTTTATCTTGTTCTTACCCCACCATTTTATATTTGAACACTATACATTTTGCTGGATTTTTCTTTAATCACAAAGCTACTCAAAAAATCAAATAATAAAAAAGAATGAGGATGTCCCTGTGAGCGTCAGTTCCAGGATACATTTTTAAGTAGGAAAAGCAAAATACAAAAAGAATATCTATTGTAAGCTCTATTTTGTGTAATAAAGGAGGGGAGAAAGAAACAGATACACACATTCATTTATGCAAAAGGAAACACAGGAAAGAAAAAGAAGAAATAATGAGATTGGTTAATGCTAGAGTGCTTGCCTAGAATACATATGGCCCTGGGTTCCATCTCTAGCACTGGAGAGAAAAAAAAAAAGGGAAAGAAACAAAAAATAAAAAATACATTCAGTATCTATGGCGAGGGGCAGGATGGGAAAGGATCAGGTGATTATACTTCTTTGAATACATCTTGCTCTACAGTTTTGAATCTTGGAACCATGTTAGTGTTTCACATACTTAAAAAAGACATGACTAAAATCAAATAAAGATGGGGAGAAAAACTTAAAATAAAAAAGAAACAGGAACAAATGAAACTAACTTATAACCAAACTGAAGAAGGGTACAGAATAAGCACAAATAATGTTTGAACACAATATTTTGAATACATATCCTCAGACTAAGACAAAAAACTGTAAACAAATATTGAGCTTGAATTATAGGTTTTTTTTTTACACAGTGGAGTGGGTTACCAATTATGAAACTGCTTTCTTTGCATTGTAGGATTGAGCAAATGAGTAAATATATTATGGATAATAGGAGCCAGATTTCTCAAAGTTGGAAAAGAGAGTAATGACTATGGAAAGGGAAAAGCTAGAATTAACCCTATGATACTGGATTGGAATTACAGGAACCATTGTGATCCCTCAGTTTCTACAAATACACAGCATAATATATTGTTGCAATATGTAATGTAAATTTGCATTTATGTATATAAATGAGCATAAAATACATATATTTTGCCCTATACAGATATATAGAGGGCCTAGAAGCAATGATCTTCCAGTAGCAATGAGTACATATAGCACCCAGGATTTCTGAAGCAATGGGCCATTCCAGGGCTGGAGGTAAGAAATTAAAACATGAGTCTGGATTATCTTGTATAGCCAGAAAGTAAAGAAGTGCTCAAAAGAACAATTAGCACATGCCAAAGGCACAGAGGTATCTGTTTGAAATGACTTTCACTGGCCAAGTCTAGGATTATTTGAGTGTTAAAATAAGTAATGACGGTAATGAGTTATAACCTATCAAGTAAAATAAGAATCTGTACTATTATAAGTAAATAAGAACATACATACAGAAAAAAATCAAGCTGGGTACAGTCATGCACACATATAATCCCAGTAACTTGGGAGGCAGAGGCAGGAGGATCCCAAGTTAGAGGCCAGAGGAAGCCTGTGTAACTTAGGGAGATCCTGACTCAAAATAAAAAATAAATAACAGGCTGGGGATACAGACCAGTGGTAGAGTACTTGCAAAGTATGTGCAAGGCCCTGGGTTCAATGCTGAAATACTAGGAAAAAAAAAGAAAGAAAAAGATGTCATTCTTACAGTAGAATATGAACTAATAAATGTAGAATGAATCACGGAATTAAAAAATCACTTGTCAATTATCCTAATAACAGCTGACTTGAGCAAGAATTGCCAGTATCCACTAACACAAGTTGGTGACATTTTAGGAGCAACAGGATATTTTATAGTTTCAAAATATCTCTCCATAAAGTATTTACTTCTTACAAGCTGAAAATTGTAACTCTATAGTGAAGAAATTTTGAAGATTCTACCTTAAGCAAGTAATCAGAATGAATATCAACAAAAAGAGATAAATCAACTTGATTCTTCATAAGATGCTCTGAGGACCCAATATTTTTGTGATAATCCTAGGAAATGATGCTATTATGATAAGTGACAAAACTTGAATGAGACTTACAGATTAGAAAATAGTAATGAACCAGTGTTGATTTCCTGATTTTGATCATTACAAGGCAATTATTTAAGAAAAAGTATTTTAAAAGAAACACATTGGGCCCAGTGTGGTGGCACACACCTGTAATCCCATCACTTGTCCACAGCCCATTTTTTAGTTTTATTTTGAGTCAGGGTCTTGTTAAGCCAGCAGCCTCTGACCTCAAACTCACAATCCTCCTACTTCCACCTCCTGAGTAGCTGGGATTACAGGCATGTCTCTCTGTTTCTGGTCAGTCAAGCCCTTTCATAAGGGTATAAATCCATTCATGAAAGTGCAGCCTTCTTGACCTAAACACTTCCCCAAAGGGCCCACTTCTTGACAGAGTTGCCTTGAAGATTCAGTTTCCAACACATGAATTTTGGGAGACATGTTCAGACAATAGCATATCCAGAATAATTCAAAGGGGGAGATCAAAGGTATATGTAGGCACACACGTTCATTGTTACTATTCACAGAAAAGGGCATCCAACAAAATGTGGAAATTATTGAGCAATATCATTAATATCACATGCAAGCAAAATTTTGCTAAATATCATTCAAAAGTGACTGCAGCAGTATATAGACAGGGAACTGCCAGAAAATCAAGCCAGATTCAGAAGAGGGCATGGAACCAGGGATATCATTGCTGATGGCAGATGGATATTAGATGTTAGAAGCAAAAACCAAAAAGATGTCTATCTATGTTTTATCAACTATGCAAAGGCACTTGCTTGTGTGTATCTTAACAAATTATCGATAACACTGCAAAGAATTGGAATACCAGAACACCTAATTGTACTCATGAGGAATCTGTACATGGACCAGGAGGCAGTCATTCGAACAAAACAAGGAAACACTGCCTGGTTTATAGTCAATAAAGATGTGCTATATCCTTTCACCATACCTCTTAAATTTCTATGTTGAGCAAATAATCTGAGAAGATGGACTTTATGAAGAAGAACATGTCATCACAATTGGAGGAAGACTCCTTAATGACATGCATTATGGAGATGACACAACATTGCTTGCTAAAAGTGAAGAGGAATTGAAACATTTCCTGATAAAGGTCAAAGAACCGAGCCTTCAGTATGGATTGCACCTCAATATCAACAAAACAAAAATCCTTACAACTGGGCCAGTATATAACTTCATGATAAATGGAGAAATGATTGAGGTAGTCTAAGATTTTGCTTTAATTGCTTCTCCAATCAACACTGTGGAAGCAGCAGTCAAGAAATCAAAAGGCACATTGCATTGAGAAAAGTTGTTGCAAAGGACCTCTTTAAAGGGTTGAAAAGTAAAGATATCACATTGAAGACAAAAGTGTGCCTGACTCATGCCATGATATTTTCAGTCCTACCATGTGGTGTGACAGCTGGTCATTGAATAAGGGAGACAGGAGAAGAATTGATGATTTTGAATTATGGTGCTGGAGATGAATATTGGATATACCATGGACTGTTAAAAAAAACCAACAGATCTGTCCCAGAAGAAGTGCAACCAGAGTGCTCCTTGGAAGCAAGGATGACTAGACTGCATCTTACACCTACCCCTGGAGAGGGACATCATGTTTGGAAAAGTAGCAGGTCAACAACAACAACAAAAAAAAAAAAACGGAAAACTCTCAACTGGATAGCTTAACATAGTGTCTGCAGCAATGGGCTTAAACATAAATAAGATCATGCACTTAGCACAGAATTGAGGAGTGTTTTGTTCCTTTGTACACAGGGTTACTATGAGTCAGACCTGACTCAATGACACCTAACAACAACAAAGATTTTTAAAAGTTTCCATTCTTATTACTCATTTTCAAAAAATTCTCACTTGTTATAATGTACTAAATATATTCGTTTCATAGTCTATATCTTATAACTCCAAGATTTGAACTTTAGTTTGCTTCTGTTGTGTCATTTCTGATGGCTCTTATCTATGGTACTTTTTAACCATTTCAGCACAGTGATTCTTGCCTGTCAGTTGTTTACTTAAAGAAATGTCATTGAAACCTTTAGTGTTATCTTTCTTCAGGGCTGAGATAAATTAGAATGAGAGTCATATTAAAGTATTTTGCCAAATCTATAAATTAGAGGGCTCATTTTTCAAGGTTTTAAGGTGTATTTTAATGAGTGAACCATCCCTGTATTACCTCTGTGGCAATTCCCTTGTCTTTGTGATTAAGGGAGAACCATCTTCTTTGTTTTGGCAGTGATGTGAAAACCTGGAATGGCCTGTATTCTGCAGTTATCTTGATGGTATGATATTCTTTAATGATATAATAATTTTCAAAGCTGTGAATTTCTGCAGCACATAATTAATTTCCCACAAGCTTGTCAATGTTATAATTTGAAGTGGAATAAGTTAATTTCAGTTAATCTTTACAATTTCTGAATTTATGACATTTCCCTGCTTTTGTGTTTACACTGAACTCCCTAAATCTTAATAAATTTTTTTTTTTCAGTACTGGGGGTTGAACCCAGGGCCTGGCACCTGCATGCTCTGCAAGTGCTGGACCACTGAGCTGCACCTCAGCCCATTTTTTTTACTTTTTTTTTTTTTTTGAGACAGGGTCTCGCTAAGTTACGCAGACTACCTCTGGTCTCGAACTTGCGATCCTCCCCCCTCCGCCTCCCGAGCCAGTGGGATTACAGGAGTGCGCCACCACGCCTGGCTACTTTTTGTGTTCTTATAGAAAAGTATTTTCTGTACTATTACAATCTAAAATTCGTGCAAATTTTATACCAAGAATATAATTGCTACTATATATAGGGAATAATTCTTTTTCCATTTGTGGATAAGAAACGAAACTTAACTATACTCATTTAAATTCTATTTCTGACCTAATTGAAGTAAACATCAAAGAAAAAGTAATTTAATCTGGGTCTCATGACGTACGCTAGTAATCCAAGCAACTCAGGAGACAGAGGCAGCAGGATCACAAGTTTAATGTCAGGGGTAGCCTGTGCAACATGAAGAGACCTTGTCTCAAAATGTAGAAAAAGCTCAGTGGTAAAGTACTTGCCTAGGATGTGTGAGATCTTCAGTTTAACCCCCAAGTACTGGAAAGAAAAGACTAGACCAAGTAATTTAATGTTATGATTAATGGAAATATCAGTATTAGAATATCCAAATTGGAAAGAGACACCGTTATTATGTAATATAATTTATACAGTGTGAAATAAACCTTATGCTCATTTTTGTCAGTCTCCTTGTACCTATAATGTTAACTAAGGCTTTTAATGTTTCTGGGAGTCAAAAGAACAAACTTCAACAATTATGGAATTGGAAAAATACTAAGATTCTTTTAAAAGTCCTATCAGTTGAATTTGTGAAATATGACTATCTTTTTAAATGTCCCTTGAACCAATGTACTCCTTGAATTGGAGTCCTAA
The DNA here is from genome assembly GCA_007922755.1 of Pedetes capensis. Taxonomy (NCBI): domain Eukaryota; kingdom Metazoa; phylum Chordata; class Mammalia; order Rodentia; family Pedetidae; genus Pedetes; species Pedetes capensis. The sequence goes on along the minus strand of VMDO01029817.1, from coordinate 6,644 downwards.
TTTTTCTGTCTCTATGCTAAATCTGTTCTTTTGAGATCTTTTCGAATATTCTTGCATTTTTTTCAGTAGTTGATTTACGTCTAACAATTTTTTTTTCTTTTTTTTTTTTGTGGTACAGGGGGTTGATCCCAGGGCCTCGAGCTTGCATGCTTTGCAAGTGCTGGACCACTGAACTGCACCCCCAGCCCTTTTTGTTTTTTCTTTACTTTCTGAGACAGGGTCTCGCTAAGTTACGCAGACTTCCTCTGGTCTCAAACTTGCAATCTTCCTGGCTCGGCCTCCCAAGCCACTGGGATTATGGGATTACAGGCGTGTGCCACCACGCCCAGTTTAACAAAATTTTTTATGTTATTTATGACATTGGAGCTTGGAGACAGGGTAGCAACAAGGAACTTTATCTTTGATATAACCAAAACTCTAATCTATCATTATTAGTGCCTCCAGTTATGCTTCCCCCCTCCCCCGGTACTGGAGATTGAACCCAGGGCCTCGCATTTGCATGCTCTGCAAGTGCTGGACCACTGAGCTGCACCCTCAGTCCACTTTTATTCACTTTTTGAGACAGGGTCTCCCTAAATTACACAGACTGCTTCTGGTCTCGAATTTGCAATCCTCCTGCCTCTGCCTCCTGAGCTGCTGGGATTACAGGCATCTGCCACCGTTCTGTCAGGCTCAGTTATACTTCTTAATTACCACCTTGATTGTCCTACTTTCCAACTGAAAAATGTTCATTGTCTCCTCAGTATGCAAAAGATAATGTAAAACTCTCTATTTACATAAAAGACCCTTCATACTAGGTCCTAATGGCTCTCCAGTTTCTTTTCCTCTCTCTGTTTCTCTCTCTCTCTTCCTCTTACCTTCCCTCTTTATCATCTCTGTCATCTCTCTATATGTCACTATCTCTGTCATTCTTCCATTCTTCAACCCTACACATCTTTTCTTTCAATGACACAAAAGAAGCTCATTCATTTTCAAGGCCTAGCTCAAACATTACCTCCTCTGTGAAGCCTTACCTAATTTCCTCAGTCACAGTTAAATTATCCTTTGTCATTAGTTGTGATACAAGCTGTTGGCTGCATTAACAAATAGACCCCCACATTTGGTCACATTAACACTATATACATTTTTCTTTCTCTTTTAACAGGAAGGACTTTGATCTTTATCACATCCCTTCCAAGTTTCCCTCAATGTCAGCATCCTAGGCAGCCAGATGGGAAAAGCACACTGAGAAGGACACAGTAGAGGTTTTAGGCCCTAGAATCAGAAATGGGGTACTTCACTTCTGTTCATGTTTCATTAGAGACAACTTATTCACCTGGCCACACCTAACTGCACTGGAGGCTATAATTTCATCTAGTTATATGCCTAAGAAAGGAAAAGAAAAAGTTGGTAGAGAGCTGTGACTTCTACCATAGCCTCCTAGAGATTCCTATAACACTACTAAAGCATATTTCCATTTGTAACACAATTATCTTTTTTTATATGGTATCTCCCTCCATGGTTCAGTCCTAAACTCTCAGTTTCTTGAGAAGTAAGACTTTTTGTCAACATTCATAAGTCTTTCCCTCAGAAAATGTTTACTAAGTGTCCTCTGTGTGCCAGCATTCCTGTACTTATCACAGCATCCAGTGTATGTTTATTAAATTAATGAATGTATGAATTAGTGAATGAATATTTATATTACCATAATTGCATTCTGGTGGTGGAGTAGAGTTGTATTTTTTGCTAAAAAAGTCATCCTGTCACTTGAACTGATTTTTTATCTTTTATAAAAATTCATTTTTAACATAATAAGAACATTCTTTTCTGTGGTGGAGTCATGTTTCCAAATTAACTAGTTAAAAATATAGTTTAAATATTATAAGGCAGGAATTAGCAAACCTTTTCTGTAAAATCCCATAAAATGTTTTAGGCTTCTTGAGGCACATAGACCCTTTATTGTAACTACTCAGTTCTGACTTTGTGATGTGTGGGTTGGTTTGATCCATAGCAGGCCATAGGCTGGCAGCCTTTGGTACAGAGAAATGTTTGCTAATATATAAAATCATTGGATTTTTTTGCTACTCAGAAAGGTGTAAACGATGTCAAGTTGATTTTAATGATTACTTGCAAAGTCAATATAGAAGAATGCTGTTGCTGGGTGAAGATAGCATAGACTCAGTGTTCTGTATTCCATGGCTCAAGATACAATCACAAATGACTCTAAAAAGTGAAAAAAAAGGTAGACTGACTAGAGAACTCAAAATTTGGAGAACAATGCAAACAATGCAGTGAGTTCCAGCCCATCCTTTTATCTCTCATGTATCCTGGACAGTGTGCTGGAAGAGTTCTGCCCAGGAAAAAAAAAAACAACATATGCAAAAAACATAATAAAACAAAACATCCACAAAAATATTTCCTCTCTCTGGCCAAATAACCCCAATGGGGAAAGTTAGCAGGTACTTGGCAGGGAGACTGGTACTTGCTGACAGCAAGCAGTGACCGGAACGGACTGGCTCTGGTAGTGCAAACACATTCTAGCTTCATATCTGCCTCGAGAAATGGGTACAATTTGCCTAGGGCAGATATAGTAGAGCTTAGACTGGACAACCCATTCCCTGCCCAATACCAGAAGGCAACATGTGGGCCCTTCTGAGCAGTAGAAGCATCAGCATGCCTCATGTCTCTTGGCTTTCCATCAATAACAGAATGTGATTCAGGACTAATGTCTCCTGACCTTTCTTCAATGGCAAGGGACACCCAGGCACAGTGGATTCTGAGTGCACTATCTAGTAACAGAAAATGGTCCATTAAGGCACTTTTCGCTACTGGAGGCAAAAGCAGAAATCTAGTGGAAGCCCACCACCAGGCATTCAGTGATGGGAAAACAGGTCAGGTTAGGAGGAGAGTTTGCTCTCCATTGTGTGGATCTGGTACCTACATTCCATACCTAATGACACTGGGTAGCACCAGCAAAGATCCAGCAGGAATTCAAGTGGCTCTAAAAGAAGGAAGCTGACCAGAGTACAAGTATGAGAGCTTGGAACACGAAACTGATATTCGGACCACAAAAGTCGGCCAGAGTCTACATGCTACACTAAAAAAAAAAAAAAAAAAAAAAAAAAAAAAAAAAAAAAAAAAAAAAAAAAAAAAAAAAGTGATTGCCTGCTAAAATAGATCTAAATAGGATCAAGAGTCTCCTAATATCTCAAATGTGCACAATAAAATAGAAATGTACTCATCATATCAAGAACCCGGAAAATCATAACTCAAATGAAAAGAAACTGATGCATGGCCGTACTGAGGTGAATCAGAATTCAGAACTATGTGACAAAGATTTTTAAAACAACTATAAAATTGCTTCATTAGTAGTTACAAATAAGCTCAAAACAAATCAAACAAAAGGTAAAACATAGTGGAAAAAAGTCATAGAAAAGAATCAAGTGGAAATTATAGAACTAAAAATACAATAACGCTCATAAAAAATGACTTGTTGGGCTGAATAGTAAGGATGGAAACAGAAAGAACCAGTGAACTAAAGGACAGATAAATGCAACTTTGTTGTTCTTAATAATGGAGAGAAAATACATTGAGAAAAAAATGAACAGAGCCACATGGACTATTGGGAAAACAATGAAAAATTTACCACTTACAAATACCAGTGGATATATGAGTCCCAGAAGGAGAAAAGATTGTGGAAATGAAAAAAAATGGCAAAAACTTCCCAGATTTTTGAAGGCATGAACTTACAGATTAAAGGAGCTGTAAAAAAAATCACAAAAAGGATAAACCCAAAGGAATCCATGTGAAGCTACATCATAGTTAAACATATGAAAACCAAAGGCAAACAAAAAAATTCATGAATCAACTGAAGAGAAATGACATATTCTTTATAGGGGAACACTGACTGGAATGATAGATGACTTCTCATCTGAAACAATGCAGGTCAGAAGGAAGAGGCATAACATACCATGTTGTGATACATGGATTGGAAGACTGAATACAGTAAAAGTGTTAGTTTTCCGCCAATGATCCAAATATTAATGCAAATTAGTGTAATGTTCCAGGAAAAAATTTAAAATATAGATAAGATTATTCTAAAATTACATGGAAAGGCACAGACCCTAGAATAGCTAAATAAACTTGAAAGGAAAAACAAAATGGGAGAAACCACTCTATGTGATATTAAGGCTTACTTCATATAGATGCAATAATCAAGATGGTATATTGGTGGAGGAATAGGTACATGAATAACTGGAACATAATAGAAAATTCAAGAATAGACCCACAAAAACATGCTCAACATATTTTCCCGTTTTTTGTTAACATACAATAATTGGTTTCATTATGACATTTTCATATATGTATATAAGCCTTTTGGGAGAAGGATGTGGCAATCCACTCCCAAGGCAATCCCAAAACAATCAGCCATTGAAAACACTATGAAGGTTGCTATGAGTTGGACATGACTGGACGGCACCCAACAACAACATATAAACCTTTGATTATAGTTACCACTCCTCATTACCTACACTTATCCCCACTCCTTTTCCTGCTAGTTTTCTTCCTATTTCCCACTAGTCTCTCATTCCACATATGAGAGACAAATTTCTGAGTATCTGAGTCTGGGTTATTTTGCTTAACATGATAATTTCCAGTTCCATCCACTTTCCTGCAAATGATATGATTTTGTTCTGAAGTGCTGAATTGTTGATAGGTGCTGTGGAGTAGGGTCTGACTCACAGCAACCCTTGTAGTGTTTTTGATGGCTGATTTTTGTGTGTGTGTGTGGTACTGGGGGTTGAACCCAGGGCCTCACTCTTGCATGTTTTGCAAGCGCTGTGCCACTGAGCTGCACCCTCAGCCCATTTTTTAACTTTTTGAGACAGGGTCTCTCTAAATTATGCAGACTGCCTCTGGTCTTGAGCTTATAATCTTCCTGCCTCTGCCTCCCGAGTCGCTGGGATTACAGGTGTACACCACCATGCCCGGCTTGAAGGCTGATTTTTTCGGGCTTGTTTTGGGAGTGGGTTGCCATGTCCTTCTTCTGTTTCTGCAGTGCTGGGGGTCAAACCCAGGGCCTCAGCAGGCATAGAGCAGCACCCTTCCAACTGAGGTAAATCAAACAATCAGCCATTGAAAACCCTATGAGGGTCACTGTGAGTTGGACCTGACTCACCTAACAAGTGCCGAATAATGCTGCATCCTGTATACATGCCACACTTTCTCTATTCATTAATCCATTGATGGGCATGTAGGATGAATTCCTGACTTGGCTATTGTGAACAGCACCATAATAAACATGAGTGTGCGTGTACCTCTGTTGTATGCTGACTTTGATTCCTTCAGATGTATACCCAGGAGTGGTATACCTAGATCATATAGAAACTCTATTTTTAGGTTTTTTGAGAGACCTCCATACTGATTTCCATAGTGGCAGCACTAAATTTACTTTCCTACCAACAGTGTGTATTCATTTTCCTTGAATCCTCACTAATATTTGTTGTTTTTTGTTTTCTTCATGCTAGCCAGTATGACTGGGGTTAGATGGAATCTCAGTGTAGTTTTGATTTTCATTTCCTTGATGGTTAAAGATGTTGAACATTTTTTCATGTATTTATTGGGCATTCATACTTCTTCATTTGAAAAGGTTCTGTTTAGTTCATTTGCCCATTTATTGATTGGATTATTTGTTCTTTGGGTGCTGTTAATTTTTTCTGTATACTAATCCCCTGTTGGCAAAATTTTTTTCCCATTTTGTAGTCTGTCTCTTTATTCTGGCAAGTATTTAATTTGCTGGGCAGAAGCTTTTTAGTTTCTTGCAATGCCATTTGTCAATTATTGCTTTTATTTCCTGAGGTATTAGAATTCCATTCAGAAAGTTCTTGCATATGCCTTTATCTTGAAATGTTTTCTCTGTGTTTTCCACTTTGTTGTTGTTGTTAGATGCTGTTGAGTCGGTATCCGACTCATAGCGACCCTCTGTACAACAGGGGAAACACTATTGTCAGTGCTTCTCTGCTGTGCCTAGGGTTTTCAATGGCAGATTGATTTTTGGGAGGGGGTTGCCAGGTCCTTCTCCCATGTTTTCCACTAGTGGTTTCAAAATTTCATGTCATACATTAAGGTGTTTGATCCATTTTGAATTGGTTTTTGTATAGATTATGAGAGAGAGATCTTGTTTCATTCTTCTACATGTGGATATCCAGTTTTCCTGGCACAATTTGTTGAAGATTCTCTTTTTCTGATGTATGATTTTAGCCCCTTTGATAAAAATCAAGTGGCTGAACTTGTGTGGGTTTATTTCTGGGTCCTCTATTCCATTCCTCAGTGGTCTACATGTCTATTTTTGTGCCAGGAACATGCTATTTTTGTTGTTATTTCTTTGTAGTATAATTTGAAATCAGGTATTGTGATACTTCCTGCATTGCTTTTTTTACTCAAGACTGATTTGGCTTTTCAGGATTTTTCAGGTGTCCATATGAATTTTAGGATTACTTTTTCTAGTTATGTAAAGATTTCATTGGAATTTTGATGGGGAATGCATTGAATGTGTAGATCACTTTCAGTAACATGGCAACTTTTACAAAATATTGTGAAATATTCTGCCAATTTATGAACATGAATTGTATCTCCACTTTCTGTGTCTTCTTCAATTTCTTTCT
>VMDO01029816.1:0-22140 GCA_007922755.1 Pedetes capensis | reverse complement strand
AATACTACTAAGTAAAAGATAGAGAAGACTTAGATGGGAAACTTAGATGGGAAGGGTGGGAGGGGGGGAAGCACAGGGGAGGGTAAGGGGTAACCTATATGAATAATGTTTATCAAAATGCATATATGAAAATGTCACAATGAAAAGCATGTCAAAATGAATCACATTATGATGTACATTAAAAATTTCTAATAAAAAATTGCAATATTATAATAACTCTCGTGCATGCCACACTTGTCATATTATAACCTTGAAATAAGTTTCTGGGATCATGGGTTACATATGTTTTAAATTTTGTTGAATATCCTAAATTTCTTTCTACAAAGGCAACACCAATTTATCATTCCACCAGCATTGCTACATTTAGCTACTACTTCAGCTTCTGGAAACCCTGCAGCCCCTACCAGCTCTGTAAAATATTCAACAAAGGAACTCTGAAATATTCACTAGAGGGATATTTCCCAACTTTATTTACCAGAAACACTCCCAGCCATTTGAATCAAACACTCTCTAAAGGCTCTTTCAATTGGTTCTCCTTTCTTGTAATTAGACTCACATATAAACTTCCCGGGGAGTTGGAAACCCACCCTGGTTTTATAAGCCTATCTAGTTTTGAAAGCCTTCAACAGCCACTATAAGGAAATCCTTTGATGGCAAACTTCAAAGCCTTATTTTGATTAAGGCTCTTTTCTTTTTATTTAACATCAGTGAAAGACAGAATACCTAATTCCTTGACTTGAAAAGTAGATACTCAGTTATTAAAGGCATAAATCCACAAGCAGAGCTGAATCCAACAACTCTAACAGACTGTGTCCCATATTACCTAGTTTCATTATACTTCCTCATCATGCATAGAAATTTTTGTAGTTTGTTTCCATTTTTGTTGTTTGCTGCCTATTGGGATGTTTGTTTGTTTGTTTGTTTTTTAGATCAGATCTTGCCACATAGCCCAGGCTGAATTTGTGCTTGTGAGCCTCTTGTCTCAGCCTCCCAAGTGCTGGAATTACAGGGATGTGCCACCACACCCACCTTGATTTTTGTAGTTTTTGAAATTTTTATTTTATACTATGCACAAGTTAGAACAATGTGGCCTGGATGATAGCAATTACTTGCCAACTCAATATCTGCAAGTGAAGACTGTCTTTGGTCATCCCAAATGTGCCTGCCTGATCAGGCACATCTAAGTTACATCCTGCATTATTTTAGTGGATCTTCTTGGAGTCAAGAGAAGGTGGCTCAGGCGACTGGGAGAAAACTTGGCTGGAATTCTTGCTGGATTGTCAGTCAAAAGCTAGCATAACTCAACCCTTCCAATGAAAGGATCACAACATAGGGCAGATCTCTTGTTCTAGACAGAGACAGGAAACCCTAAATAGGATTCTCTGTGATAAAGAATTTGCCAACTTGCAATGAAAGCAATAGCCTCAAATCCCTCTTAAAACTCAAAAAAATGACAAAAAAAATTTTAAATAAAAACTGAAGCCCACAAGGACAAAGGGAATGAAAGAGATGAAACAGCAATGAGATTTGGAAGTTAGAAAACATTAATACACTAACTGCTTTAGCAGACCCAAGAAAGACACATTCTAAGCTATCAATGGGAGAGCTAGAAAGCAAGCCAATTTACTATGAAATTCTCAAAAAGCTCAGGAATTAGAGACACAAGGTAAAAGTTTCAGAAGCGAAAACCAGGAAGATTGGTTGAAAGACTTTTTAAGAAAAATGAACTGGGTGCCATGCCACATGCCTGTAATCCCAGCACTCAGGAGGCAGAGGCAGGAGGATCATGACTTTGAGACCAGAGGCAGCCTGAGCAACTTAGCAAGACCCTGTCTCTAGGCAAAAAATAAAAAGGGGGATAAGAGTACAGCTCAGTGGCAGAGCACTTGCCTAGCACTTGCAAGGACATGGGTTCAACCCCCAGTACTGAAAAAGAAAAAGAATCAAATCCCACATCCTATCCCTATTCTATGGCAAGGGGTTTTGCTCAGTTGGTACAGTGCTTGCTCTACATGCTCTGAGGCCCTGAGTTCGATCCCCAACACCACAAAAATGGGAGAAGGATCTGGCAGCCCACTCTGGAAACAATCAGCCATTGAAAAATCTATGAATAACAGAGAAGTGTTTGGTTCTGTTGTATATAGTGTCACTATGAGTTAGATTAGACTCGATGGCACCTAACAGCAACAACAATCCCTATTCTATATGTTCATGTACATATTTCCACTCCAGACCTTGTCCCCAATATTCCAATCTTTCTCCTTCCAAGTGTCTGACCAGATAACCAAGCAATTAGCTTGAGTATGGAAAATGTGCAAGAAATGATGATACTTTTCAGGACAGCTTTCTTCAACCTCTTACTGGTTCATTCCTGCCTCTTTTGGTGGGTATAAATACCAACCAGCAGCTTATTAGCTGCCTAGTTGTGTTTTCTCAAGGGATTCCATGTTCTACCAACCATATTCACAACTCTCTGCTAGTTGAGTCCCTTGGCTTCCCTTTGACCTTGTTGTTGTTGTTGTTAGGTGCCGTCAAGTTGGTATCCAACTCATAGCGACCCTCATAGGGTTTTCAATGGCTGAGTGCTTTGGGATTGCCTTGGGAGTGGATTGCCAGGTCCTTCTCCCATTTTTGCGGTGCTGGGAATTGAACTCGGGGCCTCAGAGACTGCAGCGCAGTGCTCTACTCACGGAGCTAAATCCCAGCCTGCTTTGACTTTACCAATCCTGTAATTACAGCCTCCTGGGCTCTGGATGCTACAGGCAGCCACCCGGCCTCTCTTACTCTACAGCTCCATTTTCCCCAGGGATTTTGACAAGTCCAGCTTTGTGGCAGTCTCTCCTACATCATTCCCAACCCATAGAGGAGACTCAACTTCTTAGTGATGCTGATACCCCTATTTCTGACAGGCTTGGTGAATGGTGCACTTGGGGCCCTCCTGTAGAACATGATCCTCTGGAGGGGTCTTGTGGCCTCACATTCTTATTTCAACATGCCCACCTCCCTCCACCTCTTTATCATTTCCTCTGCCATCTACCAGGGAAAACCATGCATTTCTACTTCACTGATATCATTAGGTACTGTCGAGTCAGTGTCCAACTCATAGCGCCCCTACAGGTGAAACACTGTTGTCAGTGCTTCTCTGCTATTCATAGGGTTTTCAATGGCGGATTGATTTTTGGGAGTGGGTTGCCAGGTCCTTCTCCCAAGCCTACAGCACCTGGTGTTCCCAGGCGGTCTCTCATCCGAGTACTAACCAGGCCTGACCCTGCTTAGTTTCCAAGACCTGATGGGATCAGGTGCCACAGTGCTTCAGCTACAGGCTCACTGATATTAGTTGCTGCTTTTTCCAGGTTCCTAAGAGCCACTCTAGCAACTCTGTCCTATTCCTTGGGTCCTTGCCATATTAAATCTTGTGTCTTGAGATGTGTCCCCAAATAATAAATTCTCATTCATGCAGTCTTCCATTCTCATCGGCCTTGAACAAGGATCCTCAAAATCCAATCCCATTGGTGCTTCCTTGACTACTATCAGTACATTCTAGCCAATTCCAGCAACTCTGAGTGGAGTCCCCTTCCTCCATTATTAGTCCAGCATGTCCTCAGCCAGCTTGTCCTGGGACTTAACCTAGTCGTTGGCTTGGCACCAAAGTCAGGTGGTGGAGGTAGCCCCTGAGGGATACCCTGTTGTATTGTCAAGGAAAAGGATCAGTGATGATTTCTCCCATAGAAGTGGCAGTTTTAACTAGGAAATGTGGCACCTTTGAAAGTTCTAGAGTAGAGTTGGGGGTGAGGATTACAGTATTGACATCCTTAATGTCATACATCCGGTTTTCTCCAGTCCATTATTTCAGGGTCCCAATTTTTCCCAATCATGGTCCTATCTTTAGCATCAGAGACCTGCAATTAGCTAAGAGTTCCAATGTCCCTGGAGCTCACCTATGTTTACTCTGTGCTGCAAGAGATAAGGTCCTCTTTGTACAGGACCAAAATAGCGCTAGGGCTCTTGGGCATTAACTGCTTTTTAAAGGCAATCAGTCCCCACTCATCCCTCTGAGGGATATCAGTAGTGATCCAACAAACAAAAGCATTGATTTACTTATCGCTCTCAAATCCTTGAACCATTTTATCTGCCAGTGTTTCCCCAACCCAGACATTTTTCCACTGGGGGCCATGACCAGGTAACAGGATTATCTATGTCCAACTGCTGTTCATGATGGCATCCTCAACACCTGCCAAGTTGTGAGTCAATAAATCCCAAATCATCATCTTTCCATCTGTCTTTTCAGATCCCAGTTTCTGTACTATCTGTATTAGTCTGAGTCCTCAGGAAGGCAAATGTCATTTAGAAAGAACAGAGGTGTATTTCTAACAGTTTTGGAATCTGGGAAGTCCAAGAGCATAGTGCCAGCATCTGGACAGGGTCCTGCTGCATCATCTCATAGTGGAGGGCAGAAAGCAAGAAAGCATGAAGGGAGGAAGGGGGGTGACTCATCTTTTCAACAGGAATTCACTCTCATCATAACTAACTCACTCCCCTGAAAATGGTATTAAGGGTAGAGCCCTCATGACCTAATCACTTTTTGTTTTATTTTATTTGAAATATTTTTTCTCCCTTTATTGGTAAATGATGGTGGGGTAGAGTAATATAGCATTGGCTTTTCCATTATGCAACTATTACATTACTTTTAGTTATACTTTTATCAACTTATAAGGTTTATGGAGCCTTATGACTAATATGTAGTAAAACTCAAATGCATATTTGGGTTATGCTCCCCTATTTTTCCCATGTATTCATGAAGTTGCATTGTTAACATTGAGATTATCCTCTCCCCTTTTAGCCCTGTACATTGATTCTCCTCCCCACTCCACCTTCTGCAATCTTTGCTTCCTTTTGCTAGTGACTAGTCACTTCTTAAAGGTCCCACCTCTCAACACTATTGCCTCAGGAATTAAGGTTCCAACACATGAACTTTGGAGGTCATGGTTAAATCTTAGCCAATGACTACTCCCAGTACCCCAGAATGTGACTATATTTGAAGACAGGTCCTTAAAAGAGGTAATTAAAGTAAAATGAGATCCTATGAATGAGCTCTAATACAACAGGACTGTTGTTGTTGTTAGCTGCCATAGAGTCAGGTCCAACTCACAGATACCCTATGTACAACAGAATGAAACACTTCCCAACACTGTGCCATGCCCAGGAATATGTCAGTGCTTCTCTGCTATTCATAGGGTTTTTGATGGCTGATTGTTTTGGGAGTGGGCTGCCAGGTCCTTCCGAGCCTACAGCGCCCAGTATCCCCAGGTGGCCTCCCATCCAAGGACTAACCAGGCCCAACCTGCTTAGTTACCAAGATCAGATAGAATTGGACACCAAGATGGCATGGCTGTAGACACAACAGGACTAGTGTCCTTATAAAATGAAGAGATTAGCATGTAGGTACTTGTAGGAGAAAAACCACAGAGAGGAAAAAGTAGCCACCTTCAAGCCAAAGAGAGAGGCCTGCGAAGAAGTCAGCCATGTCACCAACTTGAATTTAGATGTCTGGCACCTGGAACTATAAGAAAAGTAATTTCTGTTAAGCCATCCAGTCTGTGATACTGTTTTGTGGCAGCCAGAAGATGACAACCTTGCATGCCTAAATAGCAAATAGTGTGTATTGGAATAAATCAGAAGTTTCTAGAAGGGCTGCAGGTATAGCTCAGTAGTAGAGCACTTGCCTGTCATGTATTAGGCCTTGGGTTTGATCACCAGGGCTACCACTTCCCCAACAAAGAAAGCATTCAAACTAACTCTCATAACACATCCCACCTACTACCTCCAAGATGGGGCTGGGATTTAGCTCAGTTGAGAGGGTGCTCCTCTACAGTCTCTGAGGTCCCGAGTTTGATTCCCAGTACCACAAAATGGGAGAAGGACGTGGCAACCCACTCCCATGGCAATCCTGAAACACTCAGCCATTGAAAACCCCACGAGGGTCGCTATGAGTTGGACTCGACTGGACAGCACCTAACAACAACAACACTACTTCCAAGAGGTTGTTTCCAACAAAACACAGTTCTTCCTCCCTCACACCTTCAGGAATACCATATCTTATTTATGATAAACCTCTAAGTCTACCTGGGGCCTATGACCCATCTAAGCTCTGCCTCCCTTCTTCCTCCCCCTAACACCAGGAACTTTCCCATGACTGTGAAGAAATAATTGTCCTCTGCACATAGGCTTTATAGAACTCTGAGTTGGATCCAACTGGAAGGCACAAAACGACAATATAGCAAAGTCTGCAAAGTGTTACTGTTTTAAGATATATATCTTGCAAAAGGAGATAGACAAAGGAATTACTGTGCAGAACAGAGGTAAAATGTAGCCAACACTCCCTGGCCTCCTACTCAACATGAGCCCCCTCCTTACAAATCTAATAACCCTTCTGCTTTCTCTTTTAAACCTTCTCAGGTTGGGTTTGCCAGTGTGGGTCAGAGGTGGGAACAGCCTTGTCCCCCAGGAGCCAACAGAGGTATAGGCATGGAAATGCTGCTTAAAAAGAAAGAAATGATGGAAGGACCCTTGTCCCAGATGGAACTGATGGTAGACAAGAAGGTTCAGACATGTTTTAGAAGATTTGAACAAATTATTAAAGGTTATAAAAGAAGGAGGCAGGAAAGTCGTGGAAGTAGAGATTTTAGGAGGATAAAGGAACGTTGTTAGATGCGGTCAAGTCTGACTCATAGCGACCCTATGTACAACAGAACAAAACACTACTTGACACTGTGCCATGTCCGGCACTGTCAGTGCTTCTCTGCTATTCATAGGGTTTTTTTTTCCCCCCATAATTTGCCTTTACTGAGGTATAATTAATATATAATAAAATTCATACATTTCTAGTACATAGCTTAATAACTTTTGACATATGTACATACCAATGTTACCAAGAACACATTCAAAATACAGAACATTCCCTTGTGATCCTTTCAGTGAATCTCCTTATTGCCTGCCCCAGGCAACCACTGGTCTGATTTCTATCACTATATAATAGTTCGATGGCAGATTGTTTCAGGCTTGTATTGAGAGTGGGCTTCCAGGTCCTTCTCTGTTTATGTGGTGCTGGGGATCAAACTCAGGGCCTCAGAGAGTGTACAGCAGCACTTTACCAATTGAGCTAAACCCTAGCCTGGAGAAAAGAATAGGAAGTTGTTTATAGAAAGAAAGAAATTTGAGAAAGATTTTACCCCAAGATTGGATGGATAGATAGAAGCATGGGGGAAAACCCATAAAGATTAAAGTAGCAGAAGGTTTGAAAAGGGTAAAATTGTAATAAAGAAAAGTATCTCCAAAGAGGCAATGACATTAAAATCGAGGATGATATCAATGTCACCCCACACCCCATTCCCCATATCTCTGACAACTCCCAGTGAAAGCAAAGAGCTATTCAGCTCATACCTTGACTATTAACTCTTGGCATTACTGCTGGAGTTAACCCTGGGACAGGAGGACTGGATATCTCTCTATGAGCTAACCCAACTCTCATGAGAACTTACCAGAGAACTAAAAGCAATGTCACAATGAATTGACAATATCCAAGACTAGATGGAGTCCCTTGGCTTCTGGGTTCTCCAAAACAAAGAGGGTTAAGCCTTTCAAGGGAAGCCTGACAGCGTCTGCCCCTTCCTACAGGAGAGATTTTTTTTTTTTACCGATAAATCGAGCCTGATGAGAGATGGGGCAGCTTGTCTCAGGGAACAGGCTGCCCATCTACAGGGACAGACCTTTCTTCCTGGGTGAGTTCCCCCTGGAAACAAAGGTTTCCCTCCTTTTGGGAACCCTCACCATTATCCTACTCATCCTATCATTTGTTCCTTGCCTAATTCAAATTTTGAGATCTTTCATCCAGGAACAAGCAAAGAAAATATCCACTATGGTGGCAATTCAGTTTTTCATGGTGACTCCAAGGATGTACCAAGTCTCCTGTCAACACTAGGCTTCTCCTTGTCCCTCCCCAAGACACCTATGCCCCTCTACCTGCCATCAGCAGGAAGTAGCTGGGGAAAATAACCCAAACTCCCAACCCTATTCCTGTATAACTAAAGCCAAGAATAACTGACAATAAACAGTACCCAGACAAAACCCCAAGGTCAGAATAATACCAAAAGACCAGTTGGTTGGACATTGGAAACAAGCTGGCCCCAAAATCAGAATGTTCATGAGATGCCAACTGCCTGGGAACATACCCTATTCATTTTCAAAGCTTCCCCTGCCTATGTCCCATCAGCACTCAGCTCAGCGTGGCTGCCTCCTCAGAAGACACGCTGCCTGAGTGGCTTCCCCTGCTCACTCGCTCTCAAATATACTTGCCTCTTAGTAGGTTAGAATGTTTTCTTGTGTCTATGTGCCTTGTCACGGGATTTTCTCTATCACATAGCACATTTCATGATGTACCTGTGAACAGGGTTGGGGGTATCCCAGTAGTAGAGTGCTTGCCTAGCATGTGCAAGGATCTAGGTTTCATCCCCAGCACTTGAAAAAAAAAAGGTAACAAACAGCATTTGTACCACCTCAATCACATAAATACTGAATATTGATCTGACCCAAATGATCATATTAAATGTATTGGAGGAGATAAGAAGTCTGTGCATGAATGTGTGTGACAGAGGTGTGGGGAGGCAGGACAGGAGGCTTCCTACATATCCCGTGCTGTTAAATCAATTGATAGCACCAAAAGTGGGTAGGTCAATTGTTAAGAATCAGGAAATATCTGAGTTTTGACCTTACCGTAAGCTATTAAGTTAGTCTGCCTGCCACAGATCATGAAGGATATGAGATTCCTTCGTCAGAGACAAAGTACTTTTACACTCATGGAACAGCAAGTAGTATGAGCTCACATTCACACTTGTTCCCTTTACCTGCAGTCCCATGGGGGTGATGTGGGGCAGCCCAGATGGATGCTGCAAATGCAATAGGTTTGCGTGGTAGCCGAGGAATGTTTGGCTTAGAAACCCTCAATATTTTATAATGGTCTGAAAACAAACCTGCCCAACCTTTGTGCCAGAAGAGCAGGCTATGTCTATAACTCTGGCCAACAAACAGATGTGCTTTCTACCCTGGAGGGGCTGCCACATCCAGATCCACTCATGATGGGAAGATGAAGTCCCCACACGAGGAAGGGTACCTCTAAAAAGTCATTGGAGGGAAAGTGTACTGAAAAGGGAAGGGTGCCTCCAAAAAGAAGGTCTCTTCATGGAAAGGGACCTGGGGTCTCGTCTTTTCCTTTTCTTAAATTTGAATTGGTCACTGTTTTCTTCATATTGTGGATTTCTGGGAAAATTAATGAAAAACAAGTAATGAATGTAAATATATAATCTTCTGATTCTGTGAGCAGTGCTGATTCAGGGCGGGAGTTAAGAAACCTCCCTAGCAGGCCTACAATGGGAAAATCCTTGGATGACTGCCAACAGCGTGAACTCCTTGAGTCAACACAGTACAAAAGCCTCCCTGACAATTTAGCATGGAGTTGCTTATCTGTGTGAAGGCAGACCTTGGTTCCCAGCTAGAGAAAAAGAGTAAAGACTGTTGTTCTGGTCAGCCTGACCCTCCACTGCTATTAAGACTACCAGGTGTGTGTAAAACTGCATATAGTCTTACTACTTACATGACCTAAGCCTAAAAAGACTGTATAAAAAACCTGAGCTATCTGAGCAATAAATGGAACAGAATCACACTGCCTCTGCGCTGCTGTGTCTGTTACCTATCGTCAACTCCTCATCCGCCTTCGGGAACCCCGGGATCCTAGGCTGCAGCTGGACTGCGGCAAGGGGCAATCTCTACTAATGCTTTGTTACACAGACACCAATGAAAAGAATGAAAAGATAGTATAACAGGCACTTAGAAACTGCTCTCACTAAAAAGCATCAATTCCTCTTGAGCCCACAAGGTAACTAAAGGTAAAGGATGACCCTGGTCACTGGCCTACCTCCATTTTGTTTCTCATTGGCTCTATTTTGCCTCTTAATGTTTCCTCTTACATCACCTTCTACTGTAGTGACCTTGGATTCCAGGAAGAACAGGACTGGTTGATACACACGTCTTTGACAAGGGATGGAAACTACCCTAAAGCAATGTGGTGATGCTGGAAGGACAGACCACTCCAAAATGAGGTAATTATGTGATGGTGAGGCTGCACCCTGGAGCAGGAGTAATCATCTTGTAGGAACTAGATTCCTCTTCTCAAGCAATGATAAGTGATAACTTCTTTCCACTACCTTGCAGAACCAGAGCTCAGGTGATGATCAACCACACCACACCCTGACCAGGACTGCTTAATTATGCATACTTCTTGCAGAGGATGAGGCTTAATTCTTCCTCTACCTGAACCTAAAGCTCATGTTAACACCCGAGAGATGGACTTGGGTTCACAAGACTTCTTTATCTGTTCCTCTTCCCAATGTGTACATTAATTCAACCTCCTTTCTCTGTTTCTCACCATAACTTGTCTCTTTATTGGCCTATTTGGGACAGGTGGCTGAACCTAGTATGATGGGACTCCTGGGGCTTTGGCCTAAAACTCCAGTAATGATAGATCAGAGAAAGCTTGTCAGTGCTTCTGCTTATGAGACATTCAGAAATGCAAGAAAATGGGGAATTGTCTCCCAACATCAAGAAAAATATTTAAAAGGGATGTGGGGATATAACTCAGTGGTAGAGTGCTTGCCTAGCATTCTTGAGACTCTGGATTCAATCTCCATCATCATGGGACGGGGAGAGAAATAATAATGTAGGCACATTATTAAGTAATAAGGATAAATATCAAAAGAATGAGTTAAGGGGTTTCGGTGTAGCTTGATAGAACGTGCCCTTGGGCTTAACATGCCCAAGGGCTTGGGTTCAATCCCCAGCACCCTCCCCTCCAAAAAGAATTAGTTAAAGAGTTAGAAGTAGTTGCCGTGAGGAGTGAAAAGTGGCTTTGGAATTGGGAAGGAGAGTTAGGCAATTGACCACTGTTTTAAGACTTGAAGAACTCTATGTGCATGGCAAACTGATAAAAATGAAAATGAAAAGGTTTAAAATGTTATAGAAAATAGGCACATACTTTTAGATGTTGAGATTTATCAAAGCCTGAAACCATGATCCACAAACACAAAATTTTAAATAATTTATATTCTAAATATCCTCATGATTATACATGAATATATTTAAAAAGAAAATACTATAATTTATACTTATGACATAAATCTTAACCTTTTCCCCCAGAAATGATTGAACAAAGCATTGTCTTCACATCTTTCAGTGGAAAATTAAAATAACTTCCCTATACTAGGAGGTGGTTATAAGGTAAAAGTATAAATCTAAGTTAGCTTTGTAGTTTTTTACTATTGGAAACTCTTTAGGCTATGGATAGAACTGATGGAAGAAATTAATTTACTTTCAACAAATCAGTCAATGTGATAACCATCCTATATTTTTTTCTACATTTAATCTAAAAGGAAGCTAGAAGAAAAAAAAAACCCACATGTAGAGAGCAAGCTCAGCTACTAAGACATATGATGCTTTCCTTCCCAGAGTGATGGCACATGCCTGCAGTCTCAGCGCTTGGGAGGCTGAGGCAGGAGGACGGTAAGTTCAAGGCAGCCTGGGCTATATAATGAGAACCTGTCTCAACAAAACAAAACTCAGAGAAATTTTAAAGTATGCGATTGAGATACCCAGGCTAACCAAACACCATACCTTTGCTAAAGTTTGACCTTAGGGTCATTTTGATTCTTAGAAAAATAACCACAAAGCTACATTCCAAGAGGTACAGGCATAGATCAAAGGGCTGCAGATGCAGGTAGTAATCACTGAGAACTCCCAGACCCCCTGATAAGACAGATAACATGCCTGAGTCAACCTTCAACCTCCAGCACATCTTAGATAAAAGGACTGACCACCTGCATCACCCCCCCCTTTACCCCTACCTGTAACCCTTAATAAAAGCCCTTACCCAACAATGAGTCGGGGTCCAAAACTAAACCACTGCATAAGTGTGGTACCCTCTAGCTAGAGCTTTAATAAAGGCTTTTTGTTCTTGCATGCGACTTTGGACTCCCTGGTGATCTTTGGGGAACTCAAACTCTGGGCATAACAGCGATCTCAATCTGAACAGAGAATGAGAGAAAAAAACAATTTAGAAGAATTATAGAGGCATAAAATAAATAGCTTTCCTCTAACATCACCACCACTCAACCCCCAGTGCCAGATTTTGAATCACATCATTCATTATACTGTTGTTAATGTGAAGGATTTCGAGGGACAATGAAACAGAATTGCTACAGTTTAAACATGAAAGATTCCCCACAGGCTCATACATTGGGGGCCTGGTTGCCCACTGATGTGCTTTGGGGAAGTGATTGGACCATGAGGGCTCCTCTTCCCAGCTGCTGTGGGTTGACCAGCTCTCTTCACCACTCCCTTCCCCTGTGAGGGATTGAACCCTCTGAAGCTCTAAACCCAAATAAATCCTTCCTCTCTTAAGGTGTTTTCTCAGGTATTTTGTCACAGTGAGGAATAGTCTGACTAACACAACAATCATAATTTAAATGTAAGTATACACTGCATTTGATAGTATTAGCTATAAATGACAATGTCACTGGGATTTTTACAGATATGAGGTTAAGTCCAGTTAAACTGTCTTCACATTCCATGATTTTAGCCAGTATGTGATAGAAATATTTATTTCTAAAAACTGAAAACAAATGTATATTTAACTTAAATTTATAGTTCTTGATACACTGTTGTTATGGTTAGGTGCCATCGAGTTGGTGTCTGACTCATAGCAACCCTATGAACAACAGATAAAATACTATTGTGCTTCTCTGCTATTCACAGGGTTTTCAGTAGTTGATTGTGTTTTGGGAGTGGGTTGCCAGGTCCTTCTCCCAAGTCTACAGCATCTGGTGTTCCCAGGTAGTCTCCCATCCAAGTACTAACCGGGCCTGACCCTGCTTAGCTTCTAACACCTGACAAGATCGGATGCGACAGTGGTACGGCTGCAGGTAGTGCTTGATATAGTCATTGCATAAACATCAATTATTATTATTATTATTATTATTATTATTATTATTATTTGCAGTACTATAGGGTTGAACCCAGGGCTTCACACATACTTTGCAAGTGCTCTACTACTAAGCTGTACTCTCAGCCCATTTTTTCTTTTGTATCTTGTATCTTGAGACGGGGTCTCACTAAGTTACACAGGCTGCCACTGGCCTCAAATTTGTGATCCTCCTGCCTCTGCCTTCTGAGTCACTGGGATTACAGGTGTGTGCCACTGCACCAAGCTAAATGTTATTATTTTAAACAGAGGTAAGGAAATATTTTAGTTATAAGACATAAATAACACTCCAGAATATAAACCTAGTGACATCTTTGTCACCACGTGGAGTCTACCAAAGTAAGAATGCAATACAAAGAAAGAGACATTAAGATGTGTGAAGAGAGAGTCCTGATGATGTCACCTGAAGCCCTAGAGCCAGCTGGAGTCAGTATATTAGACTGCCTGGTAATGTGCACCATAAATGATTCTTTTTTTTTTTTTTTTGAGTTGGCTTTTTATCAGTTCCCATTGAAAGAGTTCTAATAGCTGTTATTAAGCATCTGTTACATGCTAGGCACTCTACTGGCCATCAGAGATAGAATGGTGAATATACACTTGTTATTAATCAGCTGGCTGGGGTCATTTTCCCTACCCAGATAGGAATCATGGGTAGGAGAGGAGAAGCTCTTTCAGTGATGGTCAGAACCTTTTGTAACCCTCAGCTTCTGACAGCAGTAAGAAATGACAGACAGTCACAAGCAGCAGTGGGCGGTAACCTCTTGTGTTACAGCTCTTGTGCAGGCCTAGGAAGTTAGGATTACTCAACCCTTGAAAATGGCTGTTATTGTTGTTAGATGCCATCGAGTCAGTATCTGACTCAAAGCAACCCTCTGTACAACACGGGAAACACTATTGTCAGTGCTTCTCTGCTGTTATAGGGTTTTCAATGGCAGATTGATTTTTGGGAGGGGGTTGCCAGGTCCTTCTCCCAGCCTACAGCTTCTGGTGTTCCCAGGCGGTCTCCCATCCAGGTACTAACCAGGCCCGACCCTGCTTAGCTTCAGAGATCTGATGGGATCGGCTGCCACAGGGCTACAGCTGCAGGCTGAAAATGGCTAGTGTTACAATATCTGGTCCTAGACTATCTGAGACTCTTGGCCCTTAAGATTTGGAAGCTTTTTGGAACTCTTCCAGCAACAGGGCCTGCAGTTTCTCTTCTCCAGCTCTTTATAGCCTTCTATCCGTCTTCATAGGTTCAGCTCTTTTCTCTCTCTTGCCTTCTTTTCTGCCATTCCTCTTGCTTCTTCTCTGCCCACTCTGGAACTTTTTAGCTGTCTCTTGTTGCTACTTTCTCTGTCATGGCTGCCACCACTGGGGCAGTGGATACTGCTGCTTTGTGCCACTGCCACCTCTGCTGCTGCTGTTGCCACTGTTGTTCTACTATTGTGGCTATTATTACCACTGTCACTACTGCCATTTTGCAGCCACAGTGCCTACCACCACCACTGTCACTACCACTATTCTGCTGCTATCCCTCCAAGGCTATGGTTTACACCATAGTTGCTGTTACTGCCATCACTCCATAACAGATCCTTTACCACCATGGCTCCTGCCTCCACCACTGTCATTACTGCTTCTTTCTTCATACTACCAGCTCAGCCTACTCTACTATGTTGTTGTTTTTGTTAGGTGCCATGGAGTCCAGTCTGACTCACAGTGACCCTATGTTCCACAGATGAATCAGTACCTGACACCGTGCCATGCCTGGCGCTACTGTCAGTACTTCTCTCCTACCCATAAGGCTTTCAGTGGCTGATTGTTTTTGGGGGGAGTGGGTTGCCAGGTCCTTCTCCCAAGCCTACAGCACCCAGCAACAGACCCAAGTGGTCTCCCACCCAAGTACTAACCAGGTCTAACCCTGCTTAGCTTCTGATATCTGATGGGATCGGATGCCACAGTGGTGTGGCTGCAGGCACTCTACTGTAAGTAGGTCAAAAAAGACCACTTTGCATAAGGATTTTATTGGGCCTAATGTTGTAAGGGGTTATGGGGTTTAGCTCAGTTGGTAGAGTGCCACTCTGCACTAAGGACCTGAGTTTAATCCTCAGCACCACAAACATGAGAGAAGGATGTGGTAATCCACTCCTAAAGCAATCCCGAAACCATTAGCCATTGAATATCCTATAAGGGTCTCTGATTCGGACCCAACTCAATGGCCCCTAACAACAACAATGTTGCAAGGGGAGGCAGCATGGGATAGTGTCTCCCAGCCAGCACAAAATATGATCTGGACAGCCTTCTTATATAGCCAGAAAAAGGGTATTTTCAACAACCATAGCACACAAAAATAGTGTTTTCTAATTTTCCCTGTGATTTCTTCTTTGGCCAATAGGTTAGTTAGAAATGTGTTCTTTAATTTTTCAAACATTTACAGATTTCACAGGTTCCTGTCATTTGTTGGTTTTTAATTACCACAAGAGAATGTATTTCAACTTTTTTCAGTCTTTAAAACATATACTTATTTTACAGCTGACTGTATTCTCTTTGCTGGACAATGTTCCATTTGTACTGAAGAATGTGTATTCTGCTGCTGCTGAATGGAGTTTTCTACTTTTTGTTTCTAGTAATTCCTCATCGTATAGTCTATTTTGTATGATGTTACAATCTTATCCAGCTTTCTTATGATTATTGCTTGTGTGGTATATCTTTTCCATTTTACTTATTTCAACTTATCTGTGTAAATCTGAAATTTCTTTTAGATAATCTATAGTGGGATCTTGCTTTTTTGTTTTAAATCCAGCCTGGTAGTCTATTTCTTTTTATTGCAGTGTTTAGTCTACCTAAATTTAATGCAGTTATTTTTTATGGTTTGATTTATATTTGCCATTTGGGGATTTGCTTTCTGTATGCTTTTTTTGTACTTTTGTATCTCTCTCTCTCTCTCTCTCTCTTTTTTTTTTTTTTTTGCAATGCTGGGTATCAAACCCACTGCCTCATCCATGCTAGACAGGTTCTCTGTAACTGAGTTACATTTCTAGTCCAGTTCCTTATTATTGTTGATTTTAATTGTGGAAAAATACACATAAGTTACCATATTAACCATTTGAAAGTGTACAATTCAGTGTCATTAAGTACATTCACAGAGTTGTGCAACCATCACTGCCACTCATCTCCAAAACTTTTCATCTTGCAAAGTGCAAACTCTGTACTCATTAAACAACTTCCTGTCCACAGTGCCAGGCAACCACTATTCCCTTCTCTGTCTCTATGAATTTGACTTCTCCAGGTACCATATATAAGTGGAATAAAATACTTGTCCTTCCATGACTGGGTTATTTTTCTAATGTCCTCAAAGTCTATCTACTATTGTAGCATGTATAAAATTTTCCTTCCTTTTTAAGGCTGAGTAATATTACATTGCATTTACAAACATTTTTGTTTATCCTTTTATCCATTGAGGGATATTTAGGTCACTTCCACTTTTTGACTATTGCAAATAATGTTGCTGTGAACATAGATGTACAAGTATTTGTTCAGAGCCCTGATTTAAACTCTTTGGGGTATAAACTGAGAAACAGAATTACTGGGTCATATGGCAATTCTTTTTTTTTTTTTTTTTGAACCACCACACTGTCTTCTGCCTTTTACATGCTTTCTGGAAATGCACAAGGGTTTCAATTTTTCACATCCTCACAAACATTGTTAATTACTATTATTTTGATAGTAGCCATTCTAATGTGTGAAACCTCTATCTCTTATTTTTTCAATGTCAACTAGATCTTGCTTTATTAAGTAAACATTGCTGACTTGTGCTCATAATTCTCTATTATCTAGCAACTTGAATCTTTCTCTGGTAAAATAATATCCAATAATTATTTTAATAAGAAACATAAGAACACCTGATATTTACATATGACATTCAATATAAAAAGTGCTGCCATACTTTCCCTGCCATTAATACTTAAATATTCCCGATTTACTTATTATTTTTTGAGATGTGATCTATGTTGACCAGGCTAGTCTTGAATAGCTAGGTTCCAGCAATCCTTCCACCTCAA
Organism: Pedetes capensis; assembly: GCA_007922755.1. Taxonomy (NCBI): domain Eukaryota; kingdom Metazoa; phylum Chordata; class Mammalia; order Rodentia; family Pedetidae; genus Pedetes; species Pedetes capensis. The sequence continues at coordinate 5,016 of VMDO01029816.1, read as the reverse complement.
CCTTCCAAGTAATTGAGACTACAGAAGCACAGCACAACACCTGGCTCCTTTCTCTATTTTACAGCTACAAACTCATGTTCCTTGAGTCTGATCATTGCTAAAAATGTTCCCTTTTTGTCCTCAAGAGACAGTATGAATGTGTTCTTATTTGTCTTATTTTTCTTCTTCAATTATTTTGTTTTTTTGGATACAATACTTTCTCTTCATTTACGTTCAAATATACTGATTCTTTTTTGTTATCTCAAATCTTCCACTGTCATCTAATAAAATTTCCATTTCTGCTACCAAACTTTTTCCTTTTCTTTTTTTGAAGTACCTGAGGGATGAACATAAGACCATTGAGCTGCATTCCCAGCCTCACCACCCCCATATTTTTTTCTTGAGACAGTCTTGCTAAGTTATGCAAGCTGCCTCTGGCTCTAGAGTTGCTGTGATCACAGGAATGTACCATTGTGTCCAGCACTATACGATACTTTTCAATACTAGAAATTTCATTTGTTTCTATTTCTCTATTGACAGCCTCTATTTGTTAAATAATTCTTATTGTTGTTGTTGTTAGGTGCCGTCGAGTCGGTATCCGACTCATAGCCACCCTCTGTACAACAGGGTAAACACTATTGTTAGTGCTTCTCTGCTGTTCATAGGGTTTTCAATGACAGATTGATTTTTGGGAGGGGGTTGCCAGATCCCCTTTAATTTTAAAAACCCAATTGTAATATCTACAATCCAGTACCTGGACCTACCAAGAGTTATTTTTTTCTTTTTAATTAGCACACAAAATAATGGGTTTCACTATGACCTTTTCATTCAAGTATAATGTGTATTTTGTTTATACCCCTCCCATTATACCAGAGTCATTTTTCTATTGATCACTTTTTTCTTCCTGAAAGTGGATGACACTTTGTTTCTCTGCATGAATAACTATTTTTGGTTGAGATGTGAGTATTTTACATAATATTATGAAATTTTAGATGCAGTTTTATTTTTCTTAGTGTTTGTTTTCAGTTATCTGTCTGGATTTAAACAGATTTAAAATTTGTCTCTCTCATGGTGTATGGCCACTGGTATCTCTTCTCTGTTTTTTAACTCTCAATTTTTTTTTTAGCTTGACTTCCTGGGAATTGCCCTGTGACCTGATAGGTGAGTGGGCAGCCAGTGATTTGCGCTGAGGTTGTACTTAAACATCTTGAGTTTGTGAGTCTTGTTCTCTCAGTTAATGAAGCATGTGGATTGAGAAATACATTCAGAGTTACCACCAGTGTTCAAGTCTGGTATGTCCTTCACTTTGAAGTGGGTCTCTTGAGTCAATCCAATTCAAGTGCCTAGTTTCCAGCTATGGGGCTATGATTTAGCTCAGTTGGTAGAGGGCCACTCTGCAGTCTCTGAGGTCCCAAGTTCAATTCCCAGTACTGAAATATGGGAGAAGGATGTGGCAACCCACTCCCAAGGCAATCCTGAAACAGTCAGCCATTGAAAACCCTATGAGGGTCGCTATGAGTCGGACATTACTGACGGCACCTAACAACAAGTTTACCAGCTGGTCAGAGATGTATAGAGGTTTACCTACCCTTCCGTAACTCTTACTTCTAAAATCTTCCTGTTATATTTTCAACTGACTTGCCATTTGCCCCACCTGACACTGCAATCTTTGGTAAGCAAAGGTTTTCCCTATTCATTTCCATGAGTTTGTCATTTTTAGTTAGCAAAGTCTTGGGTTTTTTACCTGTCTCCACAAATTGAGTCCATCTTTATGGCAGCACACCTGTTATTCCTACTCACACCGGCGAAACTGCAGTTCTAGGGCAACAAGGTGTGAGGGAAGCAACCTTAGGCATGAAATCCACAGATATCAACTGTCTTTCCTGGAAGTTCTAGCAGTTTTTCAACAGTAGGCATTTCTCAAATTATTTTCTGTTATTTGGTTGATTTCCAGTCCTCTGAAATGGTGGTTTTGGCCAATTTTGTCCAGTTTTATATTTGTTTTGTGTGCAGAGAATTACTGACCAGTTCACAAGGTATAGCTGGAAGTCCCCTTCTACAGTTTAGTCTTCTGTTGCTGGGGATTGAACCCAGGGCCTCAAACTGCAGTTTCTTTTTAAGTAGGAACCTGTATCAGGACCTTTTAATGTTATGTAAAAGATATCCAAGTGAATTATTTAGGATTCTTAGAATTTTAATGCTAACTGACTTAAATGACAGGAAATTTGTGGTTCACAATTCTGAACAGTCAGTAAGATAGGTATTGCTCAATTCTGAATAAGATAGTCTATAGTATAAAACAAGTGAGGTTTGATATTGCACCAAACACAATGTTTCTTTCCATCTTTCCAGCACTTATTTGACAGCAATGACTTCATCCTCAGACATTATTGGATTCCTACCCCCTGAATTTTCTTTCTTCTAGGCTTTTCCCTTGCAGGAGCAAAATGGTTACTACATTTGCAGACATCATATACTTACACTGTACCAGAAGTAGTTTAGTTGAAGCCCCAACCCAAGTCTTTGTGGGTTCAGGGGTTCTGGTTGGGTTACACGATGACTATCTCTGAAACTCATTCCCCAGAGGGAATAGTTATGCTGCATGGCTTAAATGGGAGGAAAGAAAGCTGAGGAGGCAGACAAGTATGATTTATATCCACACCTTCATTGTTGTTGTTGTTAGGTGCCGTTGAGTCGGTATCCAACTCATAGCGACCCTCATAGGGTTTTCAATGGCAGACTGTTTCGGGATTGCCTTGGGAGTGGATTGCCAGGTCCTGCTCCCATTTTTGCAGTGCTGGGAATTGAACTCAGGACCTCAGAGACTGCAATGCAGTGCTCTACCAACTGAGCTAAATCCCAGCCCACACCTTCATTAGCATAAATAAATGTATCATTTATGCATATATTATTGGCCCATCCAGGCTCACATACAGCATTTAAAGAGCTGCACAAACCATAGCCCCTGAATGAAACCAGTGTTTATTCTGCCAATCTTGGTTTTTCCTTGTCCTCCCACCCCTTCTGTTTGGGCCTCCTTCATTCCTACTGTGGACAGGGCATTCGATGTTACAGGAAGTATGGCCATCAACAATTATCTCTCATCCAACTCCCCCACTCCACTTCTGTCTCCAGATACCAATTTCAGGCAAGGATTCTATAATGGTCAGTTTGGACCACTGCCCATCCCTTGGCCAAATCAGTGTCACCAGAGACAAAGAGTAGTGTAATTGGTATGTTCATGAGGCCATCTCCCGTAACAGAGATTGTTGTTGCCAGAGGGGCAATCGGAAGATTCTTCTGGGATCTCAATGTCGGCTGTCTTAGCACAAGAGATAGATTTTCAGATTTTAAGAAAGGTGGCCTGGACATAAGGCAGGATGGACAGCAGCGGTCAACCTAAACAGGAAATGAAGTTCTAAAGCGTGGCTCTTGGGAATGGAAGTAATTTTGAAGGACTATCCGAAATCCTACCTTTCCTCTAATAAAAATGTTATGAAAGCAGAAAACTTCAAAAGACCGCTGGTTTCCAGCTTTCAACATTCCTTAAACCTTTGCGAGGGACGTCTGGAGAAAAACTGACATTTTTCTATCCGCGAGCTAAACTTGAGGCTGGGCAGTTTTAATTCAGGCTTTGTTCTGTAAACGCTGAGCCAAAGGACGGTGGAAGGCAGCAGATCCGACGTCTCCTGAAACCCCTCACGCACTTCAGCGATGCTGTGGATGGTCCTGGCACAGTTTTAAGCAAGTCTGTCTCCACAGGCCCAAGTGCTTCCTTTCTCCAAAACCCTCCAGGCAAAAGTTCCCACCCTGCGAAGGCCGGGAAAGTGCCCCACCTAGTGCAGGCTGGGCCAGCCAGCCGCCCAGCTGCCCAGGCTGGTCTGACCGGAAGGACGAACGCGCGATGGCACGAGAAAAGGTGCCAACTCTGGTAGGTGAGGACAGGCTGGCCAGAGCGCGAAGAGCGAAGCTTCCTTCCTGCACATCCCCGCAAGAGCTGCTCCCAACCCTTCTTCCTCGGGATTCGCTTGGGAGAGATGCGCTTCCCACCCAAACCCTCAAGACGCGGCACTGCGCAGGCGCTTGCAGAGCACTAGCGCTCTGCGCGTCCTCTCGCTTACCCCTGTCTCCTCGGCTAAGCGGACCGGGGAGGCGCGATGCTTTCTAGGTGTTGTAGTTTACTTCCCGGCTACGAGGCTTCCGGTAGCTGGGTGACTGGGTTCTGAGAACTACAACTCCCGTGGTGCCCCGCGCGAGGGCACAGGGCGTTTGCCCTCGACGGCCTTAGCCGTCAGAGCCAAGAGAGGAGGACCCGGAAACCCGGCTGTGCCGCGAGGAAGGAGTGCGCGTGCGCGGTGGGCTGGCTCGTCGTGTTTCGTCCCAATCATTGTAAACAGGCGGAGGTTGGGCGGAGTGGGAATGGGGCGCCCGAGGCCGGTCTGGGGCGCCGCGCAGAAGGCGGCGACTGTGGCCGCGGCAGCAGCGTGAGCACAGGGAGGCGGCGGCTGCGGCAGAGCGGGCGGTCGCGCGGCGGCAGGCACAGGTCAGTCCCCGGGAGCGGTCTTGTCCTGGGGGCGCGACGATGCCTGTCGGTGCCTGCGGAGCCCTCTCCCGTCCGGCCTGGCGCTCGCGCCTGTCAGGCAGCGTGCGGGTCTCGGCGTGTGCAGGCTCGAGTTTGGAATTGGGAGTCGGGGGCGTGGCGGCCCTGCAGGCGCTTCCGGAAAGCTTAGCACCCGTATGGGACCCTTCGGGGGCAGTCCCTGCGGGTGCCGGACATGCCTCCCTCGGTGAGCCCGCGTGCGGTGTGCTGCTCTCCGGGCCGGGGCGAGTTGGGAACTCAGCACCTGGTCCCAAGCCTCCAGGCCGCGGGGGAGATCTGCGGGGCACTCCTGCACGAGCGCAGGAACTCTCCTCTGTACCTGTCGCCGTACTTGCCCAGCGGATTGGGCAGCGGCTCCTGATGTTGCCCCGCGGCTGGCATTGAGCAGGGGGTCATCTTTGGGCTCCGCGGGCCTTAGTTCAGGTTTCAGTGGAAAT
>VMDO01029815.1:0-22140 GCA_007922755.1 Pedetes capensis | reverse complement strand
GCCCGGGCCTCGGACCCAGGAGGAGACGCGCGGGGGGCGGAGGCCGGCGAGGGCCGGGAGGCGCCGCTGAGGGCGGACGCGGCTCTCGGGCGGGGGCGTCCGGGGTCCCCCGGGGGCCTTGGTGTGGGCGGACGCCGAGCCCCGGATGTCGGCCCCGGGGGAAGCGCGGCTGCGTCTCCGCCTCCCGCGCGGGACCGAGAGTGGGGACTCGGTGTCCGTGGAGGAAAGGATGCGGGGGGCCCGTGCGGTCTACGGAGCCGCGGTCACCTGACGGGGCGCCCGGCCCAGCTTTGCCCCCTTGGTCCCCTGTCCCCAGGCCCCGCTTTCCTGACCCTGCCTGGAAGGCTTCACCCCTGCGGGCCCCAGGCTCGGGTTTTGTAGGGGGCGGTTTATCCACGTGGGATGAGAGTGGGTGGGGCAGTGACGTCAAAGGAGGCGGAGCTCAGGCGTCATGACCGCGATGGGGAGTGGCTGTAAATAAGGAAGGTGTTTGTCCATGACCAGGGCTTGGGAACCCTGGGTTGTTGGGTCCCCCAGACCGCCTTTGTTTTTGCCCTTGAATATTCCAAATTCATGGGAAGCCTACACCTAGACCTTTGTCCCCTATCTGTGCTCCTTTTAGGTCCAACGGTAAGTTCCTAAGATTCCAGTTCCCTTGGCCCTCTGCCTCCACCCCTACTACCCTTTCCACAACGTTGTAACTGTTCTCCAAGCTGCAGTTCACGGTACTTTGTTATTTCCTTAGTGGACTCCATAGCACTTTTTAAAGTATTTGTCTTCTGTTAGTGAACATTTGTCATGAGAAGAAAGCAGAGAAGAATCACTTGACCCCTTGAAAAAAACTTTTTATGCCACTCCTTTCTTGGCCACAGACAACTTATTAGAATGTTTTTGAGGTGAGCTTTCCCTTTGCAGACTTTACATAGTGATGTGTTTTCAATTCACCCTCCAATCTTTTCCACCTACTGTGTTTCCGACCTGCTTGCCACCAATTACTGAAATCAGGTGCCCATAGTTGACATGTGTCCAGTGTCTTGAAATGGCTGTGAATATCGTCTCTTGGTCTTCTCCTCCCAGAGAGCAGCCTGCTATGTGAGCTCAGAGCTTCTCAGGGAGAGCAGCTGGATGTCCTTGGCTTGGAAGAGTCATCTGTTACATCCTTTATATAAAAGGCACTTCAGTTGTTTACATGTTTTGGCTACTGTGAATAGTGCTACCGTGCATGTAGGAGTTGGACTATTCTCTTCAACATCCTGATTTCAGTTCATTTGGATCCTTACCCAGAACAGTGATTTCTGGATCAAAGGGTTGCCCAATGTTTATTTTTTGGAAGAACCTTCATACTATTTTCCAAAATGATTGTGTACTCAATTCATGATCTCACCAATAATATACAAGGTTTCTGTTTTTCTCCATATCATCATGAACACTTATTGTCTTTCAGCTTTTCTCCCTTCAAACTAGGTTTCTTGATGTAGCTGAGGCTGGCCTTGAACTGTGGATCCTCTTCCTGAAGCACCCCATCTGCTAGGTCAATGTTTTGATAAAAATCCTTTCTAACAGCTGTACTCAGGCTGTAGGAGGTCTGCTATTTGCTGCATTAAATCCCTGATACAAATTAGTTAGAATGGAGATTGTTGTGTAGCCCCTGCAACACTGTACTGTACATGGCTTCCTGAATAAACAGGGATGTATGATTTTTTAGCCCTTTTTTCACACTTGGTGGTCGTTGTAGCCAATGGACATGGTTTTGCACACATTTAAAACATCTTGTTGCCTGTGGTCTAGGAAGATTTGCACATTCCCAGTCTCCTTTGCTCCCAGAGCCTGGAGGTTTAGGATGGTGTCCTTTAATGGAGGGTGGCGAAGTTCTGCCACTCAGTGCAGGGACAGACTCCTTATGGGAGGACTTGGTAGACCTGGGGATGTCAGTAGGATAAATTGGTGGTGAGGGCTCTGGAAGTGGTGAGCTCCCACTAGACTGCCATAAGTCTACTTTGTCTCCTGATTATCTCTGTGGTAAAGACAAGATAAAATCTCACAAGTCAGCAACAGCAGGTGGTGGACTAAATTGGCAAATTGCTTCAAAGAAGAAACTATGGTCTTGGAATTTTACCCTCTTTTCTGTCTCGATTCCAATGAGTGAAATCAGTGGAAGTCCTCACATGACCTTATAAAACCACTACTTCTTTCTTTTGTTGTAAGAGGCTTATGTGTGCTTAGTGCTCTTCAATATCTGGGTGAATTAAGATCCAAATCACAGGGAAATTTAGAGTTAGGGTGACACATGTATGGTGGGAATCTTCCTTTCTTCAGGGGAATGCTGTTATTTGGGGGATTTGTTTTGATTTATATGGCACAGTGCCAGGGTAGTATTCCTGCCCAAGTGTGACTCTCCCTTTCCTGTGCAGTTAGTGTTATTGTTTTCTCAAGTTATTCAGTGTGTACAAATCTGCCCACTCATTTGTGACTCTTGCTCAGAGGGACTGGAAGCAGAGTTGTTGTTGTGGTTGTTGTTAGGTGCCATGGAGTCGGTATCCGACTCATAGTGACCCTCATAGGGTTTTCAATGGCTGACTGTTTCGGGATTGCCTTGGGAGTGGATTGCCAGGTCCTTCTCCCATTTTTGCGGTGCTGGGAATTGAACTCGGGACCTCAGAGACTGCTGCACAGCGCTCTACCAACTGAGCTAAATCCCAGCCCCTCTGGAAGCAGAAGTAGATGTTTATTTAGGGTATTCATGGATCTGGAGTCAGCAGCCTGCATTAAGTATGTATTTCTAATATCATCCCCCATACCTACCCTTTTCATGGTCTCAGGAAATGACCCCAGGCTTTGCACAATCTGGGCCTGCTCTGTACAATTGAGCGTTGCATCCAGCCCCAGCATCTGCCTTCTTCCATTTCCGTTTAAGGATATTCTTTATGTGGTTGGGTTTATGTAGGCTTTTCTCGTCCTCTACAGCTTTTCCATCCATATGGATTCATTTATGAGTTCTGTTTGTGTTATGATTTATTCCTTCTTATTGCAGTGTTATAATTTGGTAATATGTATTAGTGTTTTCATAGCTACTTCTATTTCTATTTCTATTTTAATTCATATGGGTTTTGACCTACGAGGTGAGTTTTAGAATTTTTTGATTGAGTCTCCTCCATTACAAAAGAGTGTGGGTTTTTGATTTATTTGGTTGTTTGTTTATTTTTAAGATACAGTATTGCTCTGTACCCCTGGCTGGAACTCATGTAGACCAGGCTGGTCTCATACGTGCTTTGATTCTCCTGCCTCTGTCTCCTGAGTACTAGAATTATAAGAGTGAGCCACTGCACCTAGCTTTAGTGTGGAAATTTTGATTGGGTGGGTCTTATTTATCCTTGTAATGGTGAAGTCCTAAAATATGTTGTTGTTAGGTGCTGTGGGTCAGGTCTGACTATAGTGACCGTATGTACAACAGAAACTCTTGAGCTGGGGTTTAGCTCAGTTGGTAGATTGCTACTCCCCACTCTTCTGATGACTTGGATTTGTTTCCCAGCATCACCAAAATGGGAGAAGGACGTGGCAGTCCACTCCCAGAGCAATTCTGAAACAATTAGCCTGCAGCCATACCTCCATGGCATCCAGTCCTGTCAGATTTTGGAAGCTAAGTGGGGTCAGGCCTGGTTAGTACTTGAATGGGAGACTACGTGGGAACACAGGTGTTGTAGGCTTGGGAGAAGGATCTGGCAACCCACTCCCAAAAAATAATCAGCCAACAAAAACCCTATGAATAGCACAGGACCAGGACAAAAGCGTTTCGTCTGTTGTATGTAGAATCACTATGAGTCACTCCAGGGCGCCTAACCACAACACATAAAAGTTACGTGCTATTTATGCTATTTGTTAAAGTGGACATATAAATCCTAGAATCAGGTGGTCTCCTGCTTAGTAAGTGTCCTATACTTCATTTTTTATCCCTTTCTGAATATACTTTCTCTTCCGTGCAAGACATTTTCTCAATGCTTCAGATGTATTTTGATGTATCCTTTTTTTAAAAAACAGTCTTATTAATTAAGTAAACCCCACCAGTAAGAATTTTCGATTGTCCTACTTCTGACTCGTGAGGTACTGAGTGCTGGGATTACAGGTATGATCCACCATGCCTGGCTCTTCTATATCTACCTCTGTTACCATGGTACACATCTCCAGTGATTTTTATAGGTCCATGACTATTGTGGGCAAGTATTCTGTATCATCAGTAGCCAATTTCCCCAAATTAATAATAATTTTTGGTGTACTCTGAGTTGATTAGACTTCATTTGTTTCTCATCTTCATTAGTTCTGTTTAATTACATGTATCAGGTGCGATTTTATTATACATTTCTCTGATTTCTAAAGCTGGTGACCTCATGCATACTTTCCAAATACTCTACCAGTGGGCTGTGTGCCTCGGTACCTTCATTTTTTATCTTGAGAAAGGGTCTCTCTAAGCTACGAGGGTGCCTCTGGCCTTTAACTTGTGATCCTCCTGCCTCTACCTCCCGAGTGACTGGCATTACAGGCATGCACCACTGTGCCTGTGTTTTGTCTTATGATTAGTAAACACGTGGACATCTCCTATTAGAAAAGCCCGTTCAAATCTCTCTCATTGCTTTTCTTTTGGAGACTCTTGACTTTTCCTTTTTTTTTTTTTTTTAACTTTTCCTTTTTTGTTAAAAGTGTTTGGTTATATTGGGGATGTAGTTCAGTGATTGAAAGGTTCCCCAGGATTTTCAAGGCCCTGGGTTCCATCCCTAGCACCACAAGTACACACAAAAGTGCTTGGTCATAGGTGAAGCAGTTAGTCTTTCCCACTTTTTTTCACTTTTCTTTACATCCTTTACTGGTTTCATTTGATGAATAAAATTTTAGTATGCGTGATAGTAGAATTTTTGAATTTTAAAAAATGTTACATTGAACAGCAGTAACTACTTCTCGTATAACACATTTTGAATATTTTATAGTTTTTTTATTTAGATATTCATTACTTCTGAAAATGATTAATCTTATGTCAGGAAAGGGTGTAATAACTTTTTTTTTACCACAGTGATATCTGACTGTCCAAGCAGCTTTCCTCGGAAAGGGTATCTTTTTTCTATTCTGCAGTGCAATCTCTGTCACATATAAATGTCTGCAGGGCAAGGGTCTTTTTACAATTCTGTCATTAGTTCTGTGGGTCTGTTGATCTCATTTCCTGGTCTGTGCTGATCATCATGGCTTTCTAATACACAGTCATGTGGCACATAATGATGTTTTGATCAGTGATGGGCTCCATATTTGATGGTGTATATAATATAGCGTAGCTGTATGGTAAACTGTACCATGTAGGTTGTGTAAATATGCTGTGTTATGTTTCCAGAAAGAGGATCAACTCGAAATCACTTCTCGAAAGAGGTCCCCGTCATGAAATGAGGGTGGAGTGTGTATTTACATAGATATTATAGTTATGTAGTATATTATATATATGTATATATATATAGGGCTGGGATTTGGCTCAGTGGGTAGAGCGCTGTGCTGCAGTCTCTGAGGTCCCGAGTTCAATTCCCAGCACCACAAAAATGGGAGCAGGGCCTGGCAATCCACTCCCAAGGCAATCCCGGAACAGTCAGCCATCGAAAACCCTATGAGGGTCGCTATGAGTAGGATACCGACTCGACGGCACCTAACAACAACAACAACATATATATATATAATATGCCTGCAGCTGTAGCCCTGTGGCATCCGATCCCGTCAGATCTCGGAAGCTAAGCAGGGTTGGGCCTGGTTAGTACTTGGATGGGAGACTGCCAGGGAGCACCAGATACTGTAGGCTTGGGAGAAGGACCTGGCAACCCCCTCCCAAAAATCAATCTGCCATTGAAAACCCTATGAACAGCAGAGAAGCACTGACAGTAGTGTTTCACCTGTTGTATACAGGGTTGCTATGAGTTGGATACCAACTTGATGGCCCCTAACAACAACAACAACAACATATAGTATATATAATATATATGCACATGTATACATACACACACACATATGTATGTGTGTGTATATATATGTGTGTGTATATATATATATGGGCTAGGATTTAGCTCAGTTGGTAGAGTGCTGCTCTGCAGTCTCTGAGGTCCCGAGTTCAATTCCCAGCACCGCAAAATGGACGTGGCAACCCACTCCCAAGGCAATCCCGAAACAGTCAGCCTTTGAAAACCCTATGAGGGTCACTATGAGTCGGACTCAACTTGATGGCACCTAACAACATATATATATATATATAAAGTTTTCAGTATCAAAGTTTTCAGAGCTCTTTCAATTTAGTGTTTTAAGGGAACTAAACGTCATTGAAACTCTGTAGTATATTCAGTATCAGCGTCTTCAAATTTTGCCCTTTAGATCATCTTTTGTCTCTCTTTTATGATTATTACCCTTTCAATACTATTGAGACTGAAGTTAACTAATTATAAGTATCTTGTACTTTGCTTGTGCAAGAATGGATGTTTTGTTCTTAACTTCGGTTTTACTTGCTTACTACTTTTTAAAACTTTATTGATGCATAATAAATGTCTAGTAATCTGCATATTTTGTAATCTAGATGTTTTTTAAATGCATACTATCTTATGACATATGACTGCAATCCTGAACCAACATGACAATTTGGCATAATTAAACATGTTTAGTATTCCAAAAGCCTGTAGCCGTAGCACTGTGGTGTCCAACCCCATCAGAAATCAGAAGCTAAGCGAGGTGGACCTTGTTAGTACTTGGATTGGAGACCACCTGGGAACACCAGATATTGTAGCCTTGGGAGACGGACCTGGCAACCCCCTCCTAAAAATCAATCCACCCTTGAAAACCCTATGAGTAGCAGAGAAGCACTGACAATAGTGTTTTGCCTATTGTACACAGGTTCGCTATGAGTAGAATACCAACTTGATGACACCAAACGATAACACAGTATTCCAGATTTTTTTCTAGTACCCTTTTATAATCTGTCCTTTCTACTCTTCCCCACCACCTTTTTTTCGTGTGTGTGTGGTACTGGGGGTTGAACACAAGGTCTGGCACTTGCATGCTCTGCAAGTGTTGAACCACTGAGCTGCACCCCCAGCCCATTTTTTTTACTTTTTGAGACAGGGTCTTGCTAAGTTATGCAGACTGCCTCTGGTCTTGAACTTGTGATCCTCCTGCCTCCATCTCCCAAGCTGCTGGGGTTATAGGAGTGCACCACCGTGCCTGGCTACCTTTTCTTTAATAAATTTGGTTTTGTTTAGCAATACAGAAATGGAAACATCAAAACAACATAATTATATCAATCAATGAATTACCATAAAAGGAACCCATCATGTATCTGGTAGATAGGTGAAGAAATGGAATGTGAAACATATATCAGAAAACTCTTTCATGTCCCCTTACTATTACTTTATTCTCCTGTTTTTGGTGCAGTAATTACTATTTTTCTGTTTATCTGCTACATTTAGAGCATTTTCTTTTCTTTTTTTTTTTTGGAAAAAGGGTTATCCTGTGTATCCTCTGGCATGGAACTCTCTGGCCTCAATGGTAGGATTCCAAGTGTTTGCCATCTTGCCTAGAGTTGTTAGAACATTCTCATAGAATGATTTAATACATTTGTACTGTGCCTCAGAGTTATGATTGTTCATATTGTATTCCTGAAAAAATAGTCCCAAACCATTTTGCAGTATATTTCACATTTATACTACCACCTGCAGTGTTTGACAGTTCTGTTCCCTTAACACTGTTGTGATTGTTAATCTGGTTTTTAAATTTTTTTTTTTTTGCCTTTGTTTCCTTTTGCCTTTCTGATGATTATCTAATCTTCTGGCTTTAATTTTACCTTCTCTGTTTCATATTGGTTTCTATATAGATTCATATATTTGTCATTTGAATGTTTCTGTTAAAATCTCTCAATGGTTCTTTTTTCTTTTGGGATGTCTTTCTGTTGGGATTTCCTTAGAAATGTATGTCGTCATTGTTAAGTACTGTTAAGTTGGGTCCAACTTGGAACAACCCTTTTTACAACAGAGCAAACCAGTACACAGCACTGTGATATGCACACATTATTTTTTATCTTCAAGCCCATTGTTGTAGACACTATGTCAATCCATCTAGTTGGGCATCTTCCTTTTTACCGACAGGCCACTCTTCCAAACACGATGTCGTTCTCCAGGGAATGATCCCTTCTTACAACATATTTTATGTACTTAAGACACAGTCTAACTGTCCTTGCTTCCAAGGAACACTCTGGTTGCCTTTCTTCTAGGATGAATCTGCTGGTTCTTTTGGCAATCCATGGTATATTCGGTATTTGTCTCCAGTACCATAATTCAAAAGCATCAGTTCTTCTACTGCCTCCCTATAACAGCTTTCCCCGATTCAGTGTATCTTTTGATTTCTTGACTCTTCCTTCTGTGGGTGTTGATTGTAGAACCAAGTAAAACAAAATCTTGGACAACTTCAATCTCTTCCCTATTTATCATGAATTTGCTTACTGACCTCATCGTCAGGATTTTTGTTTTTCCAAGAGTTTGTGTAAGCATATTCTGTAATTTTTACATGATCACAGATTCACCTAACAATGCATTTCTCAGCAGCTATCCCCATCATGATGAGAGGTGCTTCTGTGTATATACCTGTATAAGTTATAATTATATAATACATAATATACTGAATGCTTCCTTCTTTGTAGTGTAGCCACGCTTGGCATTGGCAGTCTTGTGTCTTTGAGTTCACGGTTGCTCACTTCAACATGGAATCTGTAATTTTCTGCTTATCCTTTTAATTCTTTTTTTTTTTTTTTTGGTGGTACTGGGGGTTGAACCTAGGGCCTCGCATCTGCATGCTTTGCAAATGCTGGACCACTGAGCTGCATCCCCAGCCCATTTTTCTTTTTACTTTTTGAGACAAGGTCTCACTAAATTACACAGACTGCCTCTGGTTTTGAACTTGCGATCCTCCTGCCTCCGCCTCCCAAGCCGCTGGGATTACAGGCGTGTGCCACCACACCCAGCCATCCTTTTAATTCTCTAAGAGGCAGATGAAGGAAGGGTCCACTGAAGAAAAAGCAGGACAACTAGCTCTAGAAATGCCAAACCATGTTCTGCAAAAATGTAGAGAAAATTGTGTGTACAAAGTAGCATGGCTTTTTAACCTCTTTCAGCCAAAGGTCTGATCCCATCTCCTGCCACTCGGCCTATACATGTGGATTTAGGAGCTCTGTCCAGTCAGGGTTGCTGGGATTGAAGTGGTTAATCACCAGGCAGTCACAAAGCAGGAGTCCTGCAGCCTCCCCCGAGATTACCTTTCACGTGCCAGATCTCTGGAATTCCTGTGCTCATGAAATGCAAGTGGCTCTGCTGGGTTTTCTGTGATCCTGCGAATTGTAGGTGCTTGAAGTTGCCTAGGGAGAATGCCCGGATACCTGTAATCCTGGGGCTTGAGATGGACATCGCAAGATGGTGAGAGCACATTTTTGTTCATCTTCAGAGACACCTGTGTTGGGATCAGGGTCTTTCCAAAGTCCACATTCAGTGAATCTGAGTATTCTGATGTTGCCACTTTATCCTAGATCCTCTCCATAGTGTTTAGTGGGGTTGAGGATAGTGTCCAGAACCCCATCTCATGCTGTCAACATATAAAGTACTCTTTTAAGGGTCCCCTTCTCTCCCCAACTTGCGTTCATAGGACAGGACATCAAGAGTGAATCCATCTTGGTGTATTGGGTTCATGTATAGGGGGAATCTGTGTTGCACAGAGACCTCAGGATCTCTTTTGTCACCAGGAGTCACTGATTTTTTTTCCTGATTTCAAAATTATATGAGGCAGGACCTCAAATCTAGAACTTTTGTTTCCTCACCTTAACTCTTCCTAGGGATGATAACAAATCCCTAAAATTGTAGTTCCTTTTTTGTGTTCCTAAATGTCAGTATCTGCTGCTGTTGTGCTAGTATTATCAAGTCTTCTCCCCATTGTACATTTGCAGTTGACCTATCAAATTGTTATTTTCCCTTTAATAGTGGGTGATATTTTTTCTTTGTTAATATTTCACATGAAAGGAGAGGAAAAAATAAACACCTGATTTCTCACTGTAAGAAAATCTTTGAAAGTCTCTCTCTATCTTTCCCGCACACAGAAACCTTGTCAGAGTACCTTTGGGTTTAGGTTTCTTTTGGAAATATTACAGCATATTTGTGCTGTCAGCCACTATACTATCTTTCTTTAATGTTGGATTTTAGAACTTCATGGAGCTGACAGAGATGTCTGTAGGGACCATTTTACTTGGAGTGTTCAGAGACTCTCAGTCTCCGGTCCTGTCTTCCTATAGGGCCACCTGAGGAATAGGTCTGTCCTTTTAGGGGAGCAGCTTCTTTCCTTGTGGCTGGAAGGAGTGTCCTTTTATTCCCTTCATTTAATAGCCAACTACTTCAGATAGAAATCTTTTCCTCCCCAACCCAGTTTGCATATCTTGTAGTTAACAATGGTGATCAGAAGCTGTCTCTTTCTGATAATTGTCTTCTTTGCTGTGTAAAAGGTTTTAATTTCATACAGTCCCTAGGAGTTTCAGTTTCAGGTCTTAAAGTCTTTTATCCATTTTGAATTGATTTTTTTACAAGGTGAGAGAAGGGGATCTAGTTTCAGTCTTCTAAATAAGAATATCCAGTTCTCCTAGGATCATTAGTTGAAGAGGCTGTTTTTTCCTCCAACTTATATTTTTTTGCACTTTGATCAAATATCAGTGGACTGTAGCTGCATAGGTTTGTTTGTGGAGCTTCCATTCTATTCCATTGGTCTACGCGTATGTATTTGTGCTAGTAATTGCTGGTTTTGTTTCTATGACTCTAGTATAATTTCATATCAGGTATTGTGATGCCCTTTTTATTGCTTTCTGCTCAGGATTCAGGCTCTTTTTTTCTTTCATACGAATTTTAGGACAGCTTTTTCTATTTCTTTGATGAATTCAATTGGGATTTTGATGAGGATTGCATTAAATCTGTAGATTGATTTTGGTAATGTAGCCAATTTCACAATATTAATTCAGTCCATGAGAATGGGAGGTCTTTCTATCTTCTAGTGTTTCCTTCACTTTTTTCTTCAGTGTTTTCAGGTTTTTGTAGTGGAGATCTTTCACCTTTTTGGTTAAGTTTATTCCCAGGTCATTTATTTGTTTTGAAGGTATTGAATTTTTTCAAGGTATTGATTCTTTTCCCAATTTCTTTCTCAGCCTGGTTGTTCTTGTTGTTTTGCTTAGAGTATTTATCAAAGCTAAAAGAGTTTTTTGGTTTGTCTGTATGATCTCTTAAATGTAGGATCATATCACTTGCAAATAGGTAGTTTGTCTTCTTCCTTTCCTATTTGAATTCCTTTTATTTCTTCCTCTTACCTCTTTGCTTTGATTCATTTACTATATTGCATAGCAATGGAGAGAGTGGATACACTTCCTCCTCCTTGATTTTAGAGGAAATGTTTTCAGTTTTTCCTATTGAGTGTGATGTTGGCTCTAGGTTTTTCAAATGTTGCATTTATTATTTTGAGGGATTGTTTTTCAATACCTGGTTTTGTTGGATCATTTATCATGAAAGAATGTTGAACTTTGTCAAAGGCCTTTCTTTCTCTTTTACTCTCCCCCCCCCCCAGTATTTTGCAGTAGAACCTAAGACCTCACACATACCTTGCAATTTCTCTACCACTGGAATGCACCGCAGCCCACTTTTTATATTGAGTCAGGGTCTCACTGATTTGCATAGGTGGTCCCTGTCCTCAAATTTGACATCTTCCTGACTGCCGACTGAGTTGCTGAGATTACAGGTATGAGCCACTGCCCCCGATAATCAAAAGGCTCTTTTACAGCTATTGAGAGGATCATGTGATTTTTGTCTGTGAGTATATTTTTACATTTATTGTCAAATGTATGTTGAACCACCCTTGTGCCCCTGGAGTGAAAGCAAATTGATCATTGTATATGATCTTTTATATGTGTTGTTGAAGTCCATTTACAAGTATGTTATTAAAGATTTTTGCATGTACATCAGGGAAATTAGGCTGTACTTTTTGTTTTTTATTGCTTGGTTTGGTATGAGGGTAACACTGCTTTCATGCAATGAGTTTTGTAGAATTCCTTCTATTTTGTGGAATATTTTGAGGAACATTGATGTTAATTTTGATGTTAAATCTTGAAAGAGATTGTAGAATTTGGTCTTGTATAGTGAATAGGTTTTTCTTTGTTGAAGGACTCTTTCATTTTTATTCATTCATTTATTTGTGGGAATGGCTACTTGACCCAAGGCTTTGAGTGTACTTTGTAAATGCACTACCACTGAGCTGGACCACTGACTCCTTTTTTAGTTTTTATCTTGAGATAGTGTCTCACAAATTTACACAAGCTGCCTGTGGCCTTCAACTAGCACTCCTCCTGCCACTGCCTCCTGACTTGCTGGGATTACAGGTTAGTGTCACCAGGCCTAGCTTGGAAGACGTTTTATGACTGTGTCAATCTGTAGGCCATTTATAAATGTGATTGTTGTTTATATCCTCTTATATTGATGTTTCCCCCACACGTCTGTCAGTTTGCTGCACTGTGGGGCCTTGTGTGTTGCTATGAGGCTGAGAGCTCTGCCACTGGTACCTCAGATATGAGCAAGGTTACCCATGGTGGACAAGTGTTCAGCTGAGCTTCCAGACTAACACAGGCTAGGGAGTAGGACCTGGCAAACCACTCCTGAAACAACTAGCCATTGAAAACCCTATGAATAGCAAAGAAACTCTGTCAGATATGGTGCAGGAAAACGAGACCCCCAGGTTGAAAGGCACTCAAAAGACTACTGGGGAAGAGTTGCCTCCTCCAAGTAGAGTCTACCGTGATGAAGGAAATGGAGTAAAGCCCCAGGGTGCTCAACTTGCTGATGTGGCACGACCCAAAATGAGGAGAAACAACTGTAAACATCCATTAATAATTGGAGCATGGAATGTACGTAGTATGAATCTCAGAAAATTAGAAATCGTTAAAAGAGAAATGGAGTGCATAAACATTGACATTCTAGGCATCAGTGAGCTAAAATGGACTGGCATAGGCCATTTTGAGTCAGACAATCATATGGTCTACTATGCTGGAAATGAAAAACTAAAGAGAAATGGGTTGCATTCATCATCAAAAAAGACATTTCAAGATCTGTCATGAAATACAATGTTGTCAGTGATAGAATAATATCCATATGCCTACAAGGAAGGCCAGTTAATATGACTATTATTCAAATTTATGCACCCACCACTAAGGCCACAAATGAAGAAAAGGAAGACTTCTATCAGCTTCTGCAATCTGAAATAGATCAAACATGTAGTCAAGACATACTGATAATCACTGGTGACTGGAATGCAAAGGTTGGAAACAAAGAAAAAGGCTCAGTACTTGGAAAATGTGGTCTTGGTAACAGAAACGAAGTTCGAGATGATAGAATTGTGTCAGACCAATGACCTTTTCAGTACAAATGCATTTTTTTCAACATCATAAATGGAGACTATACATATGGACTTCACCAGATGGAACATACAGGAATCAAATTGACTACATATGTGGAAAGAGACGATGGAAAAGCTCTGTACAAAATGTCAAAACAAGACCAGGTGCTGACTGTGGATCAGACCATCAACTTCTCATATGCAAGTTCAAACTGAAGCTGAAGAAAATTAGAATAAGTATATGAGAGATACAGTATGACCTTGAGTATATCCCACCTGAGTTCAGAGACCACCTCAAAAATAGGTTTAATGCATTAGACACAAATGATAGGAGACCAGAAGAGTTGTGGCATGACATAAAAGATACCATTCAAGAAGGAAGCAAAAAGTTCTTAAAAAGACAAGAAAAAAGAAAAGACCAAATTACATGTCAAAGGAGATGCTGGACCTTGCACTTGAACTTCGAGCAGCTAAAGTAAAAGGAAGACATGATGAAGTTAAGGAACTAAACAGAAGATTTCAACAGGCAGCTTGAGAAGACAAAAACAAATATTATAATGACATGTGTAACGAGCTGGAGGCAGAAAACCAAAAGGGAAAAACACTCTCTTTATTTCTCAAGCTTAAGGAAGTGAAGAAAAAATTCAAGCGTCGAGTGGCCGTACTGAAAGATTCTACAGGGAAAGTATTAAATGATGCAGGAACCATCAAAAGAAGATGGGAAGAATACACAGAGTCATTATGCAAGAAAGAATTGGTAGATGACCAACTGTTCCAAGAGGTTGCATATGAAGAGGAGCCAATGGTGTTGAAGGATGAAGTGGAAGCTGCCTTGAAAGAACTGATGAAACACAAGGCTCCAGGAATTGATGGGATACCAATAGAGATGTTTCAACAAACAGATGCAGCACTGGAGGTGTTAACATGTTTGTGCCAACAGATTTGGAAAACAGCTACTTGGCCAACTGACTGGAAGAGATCCATATTTGTTCCTATTCCCAAAAAAGGGGATCCAACTGAATGCAAACTATTGGACAATATCATTAATAGCACACGCAAGCAAGATTCTACTAAAGATCATTCAGAAGCGACTGCAGCAGTATATAGACAGGTAATTACTGGAAAATCAAGCAGGATTCAGAAGAGGGCGGGGAACCAGGGACATCATTGCTGATGTCAGGTGGATATTAGCTGAAAGCAGAGAATATCAAAAAGATGTCTGTCTATGTTTTATTGACTATGCAAAGGCATTTGATTGTGTGGATCATAACAAATTATGGATAACACTTTGGAAAATGGGAATACCAGAACACCTAATTGTGCTCATGAGAAATCTGTACATGAACCAGGAGGCAATTGTTCGAATAGAACAAGGAAACACTGCGTGGTTTAAAGTGGAGAAAGGTGTGCATCAAGGCTGTATACTTTCACCCTATCTCTTCAATTTATACGCTGAGCAAATAATCCAAGAAGCTGGACTTTATGAGGAAGAACGTGGCATCAAGATTTGGACGAAAACTCATTAACAACCTGCGTTATGCAGATGACAACTCTGCTTGCTGAAAGTGAAGAGGATCTAAAACATTTACTGATGAAGATGAAAGATCATAGCCTTCAATATGGGTTTCAACTAAACATCAACAAAACAAAAATCCTTACAACTGGGTCAGTACACAACTTCACAATAAATGGAGAAAAGATTGAGGTTGTCCAGGATTTTGCTTTGCTTGGCTCTATAATCAACACCCGTGAAAGCAGCAGTCAAGAAATCAAAAGACGCATTGCTCTAGGAAAAGCTGTGGCAAAAGATCTCTCTGGAGTATTGAAAAGCAAACATGTCACGTTGAAGATGAAGGGGCGTCTGATTCATGCCATGGTATGTTTAGTTGCATCATATGGGTGTGAAAGCTGGACATTGAACAAGGGAGACAGAGAAAGAATTGATGGTTTTGAATTGTGGTGCTGGAGACGTCTATTGAATATACCATGGACTGCCAAAAGAACCAACAAATCTGTCCTAGAAGAATTGCAACCAGAGTGCTCCTTGGAAGCAAGAATGGCCAGACTGCGTCTTATATATTTCGGACATGTAGTCAGGAGAGATCAATCCCTGGAGAAGGACATCATGTTTGGGAGAGTGGCCGGTCAACGCAAAAGGGGAAAACCCTCCCCAAGATGGATTAACACAGTGTCTGCAACAATTGGCTTAAACATAAATAAGGTTGTTTGCCTGGCACAGAATTCGCAAGTGTTTCGATCTGTACATAGGGTCGCTATGAGTTGGACTTGACGGCACCTAACAACAACTACATATTGATGTTTATTGGTTATATATATCTAGGAATTTATCCATCTCATGTAAATTTGACAGTGTTTTTGCTTATGGGTTTTCAAGGTATTCCCCAATAATTCTCTGGGTTTCATTGGTATTTATTTTAATGTCCCCTCCTTATTTCTAATTTTCAATATTTGCATCTCTTTATTTTGGTTGTTGTTTTTGTTAGGTGCCATCAAGTCGGTATCCAACTCACAGTGACCCTCATAGGGTTTTCAATGCTGATTGTTTCGGGATTGCCTTGGGAGTGGATTGCCAGGTCCTTCTCCCATTTTTTCGGTGCTGGGAATTGAACTCTGGACCTCAGAGACTGCAGCGCAGCACTCTATCAACTGAGCTGTTAGTTTGGCTAATAGTTTGTCAGTCCTGTTTATCTTTTGAAAGAACAGGTATTTAGTTCCTAAGTCTTTTTCTTTCTCTTCCAGTCTCCAGTTTATTAATATTTGCAATGATCTTTATTACTTCTTTCTGCCTAGTGATTTTGGGTTTTGCTTGTTCTTGTTTTTCTAAGAGTTTGTAATGCATGAAATAATTTGAGTCCTCTGTGACTTTTTAATGTAGTCACTTAGCCTGTAAACTTCTCTCTTGCTATAGCTTTTTCTGTATCCCAAGGGTTCTGGTATGCTGTGTTTTTATTTTCATTTGTTTCTAGGAATTTTTTAACTGCTCTCTTATTGAAGTATCTACTGATTATTTAAGAGTGTTCATTTCAACCTATGTGGATTTGTATACTTTCTGTGATTGCTGTTGCTGTTGACTTTCTGGCTTTATTCCATTATGATCTGATAAGATCCATAAAATTATTTTGATTTTTCTCTATCTGTTAAGTGTTAATTTATATCTGAAAATGTGGTCTATTTTAAAGAAAGTTGATGAGCTCCCAAGAAGAATTGTATCATGTAATATTTGCATGGAATATTCTGTAGATGTCTGTTAAGCCCATTTAATCTATAGTCCGCTTAATTCTGAAATTTCTATGTTGATATTTTTGTCTAGATGGTCTATCTGTAGATGAGAATAGGGTATTGGAGGCCACCCACTATTAGTGTATCTGGACCTATCTGTCCCTTTATATTTAGTAGTGTTTTATTAGATTGGGTGCACCAATATCTGGTGCACATTTACAATTGTTACACCTTCTTGATCAGTTTTTCCTTTCAATTATGTAGACTGGTTTTAATGGTTCTGACTAATTTTAACCTTGGGCTGGGATTTAGCTCAGTTGGTAGAGCGCTGTGCTGCAGTCCCTGAGGTCCCGAGTTCAATTCCCAGTACCGCAAAAAAAAGGGCCTGGCAATCCACTGCCAAGGCAATCCCGAAACAGCCATTGAAAACCTTATGTGGGTCGCTATGAGTCGGACACCGACTTGACGGCACCTAACAACAACAACAATTTTAACCTTATCTGATATAAGAGTGAGTATTCCTCCTTTTTAATGTCCTCCCCTTCTCTGGTATATTAGTTTCCATCCTTTCCCTTTCCAACTCTGTATGTCCTTGTCAGTGATTTCTGTATCTTGCAGACATGAAATTGTTGGATCTTGTTTCTTAATTTAACCTGTTAGTATGTGCCTTTTTATTTTGAGATTGAAGACCATTTATATTTAGTATTTTACATATTAGGAGTTCACTGATTCTTGTAATTGGTGTTTTCCTGTTGGTGAATACTGTTTGTTTTTTCTACCTTATTTATACACAGGATTTGTTGTTTTTTGAGTTGTACATGACTGATGTTTTCCTAGTTTTCATTAGTTTGTTGGTTGCTCTTATGAAGTTTATTCTTTGCTGTAGTGTCATGATTGAGAATGTCTTTCTTCCTCCTGTGTGTATGGGATTCCTTTAAATATCTTTTGCAATGCTTACTTGGTGTTCATGAATTGTTTTACTGTGCACTTGTCTTGGAAGGTCTTATTTTCTCTATCAATTTTACATGATAATTTTGCCTGATAGAATATGGTAGCTTCCACACAGTTCTGTACTTTTAGGGCTGAAATACATCATTCTGTGCTTTAGTGTAGTTTAGGATTTGTGCTGATAGGTTTGTTGTTATTCTGATGGGTTTATCTTTGTAAGTGGTGTTTTTTATCTTGTAGATTTTAACATTTTTTTTTTTGTTGTTGTTGTTGTTGTTCTGTACTCTTAACTTTTAAAATATAATGTGACAGGGAGATTCTTTTCTTGTTTCCATTTTGGTTTCTAAATGCCTCTTGGGTTGGGTTTCCATTTCTTTCCCCAGACTTGGGAAGGTTTCACTAAAATTTCATTGAATTGATTTTCTGTGCCTTTAGTTTTATCTCAGCTCCTTCTACCCCCCGGATTCTTTTTTGTTCTCTCGGCCATGTGCCAGAGTTCTTGAATGTTGCGATCTTGTCCTGTTCTTTTCTTTTCTTTTCTTTTCTTTTCTTTTCTTTGTTGATATCTAAATGTATTTCCTCAACCTTGTCTTCCATCATTATTACTCTATTTTCTGCTTGACCTCTTCTCAAGGTGATTTTTAAAATTTATTTAGAGTTTCTCATTTCCAATATTTGTATTTGTTTGTTTTTTAAGAATCAATTTTCTTACTGAAATTCTCATCAGTTTTGCTGATTTTGTCTTCCATATTGTTGACTTCTTCATCTGGGTTCTGTGTTGGTTTCTTTACTTCATTTATCTGCTTATTTCTGTCCATTTTGAAGTCACTGATCATTCCTAAAGTTAGACTTACAAAATATTTGACAGTTTAGCCATATCAATATCTGTGGAATTAGTAGTTGAGAAAGAATTGTCTTTTGAAGATGTGTTGCCTTTCTTTTTCTTTTGTCTTTCTGTTTTGTGATTTGTCCATGTCTTGAGGTAGATACCTCTTTCATTATAAAATAATAAAACGTAAGTGGGGATCTTCTTGCTGAGTGGCTTTCACTTGTGAGCTCAATCCTTAACGCCCAGTGGTGTAGACAACCACTGCAAAAGATACTATACTTGACCAAACCAGTTCTAGAAATACACTTAAAATCAGTTAAAGCCAAGTATTCTACCACCGTTACTCTTAGAACCCCAGATGGTGACAGTAATATAGAGTAAGCGAAGAAGTTTCAAATTATTTAGGCTAAAGGTAATATTAGTAATTTCCTGAAATAAAAAGGGGATGGGGACAGAGAAAAGGGAGACAAAAATAAGTAGCAAGCATTATGTAAACAAAAGGAAAAAGAAAATCCAGAAAGGAAATGAATGTTAGAAACAGGGAAAGAAAAGAACAAAGGGAAAAAGAAAAAGATTGCACAGTAAAGTATGTATAGATAAAATAGATAAACATAATGAGATCAATAATAAGTAAAAAGCCTAAGAATTTTCATTTAAAAAAATAAAGTAAAAATGATTCTACAACTATGGTAAATTGAAAAATATAGATGCACCAGTATCAAAAGAACAGAAAAAACTAAAAAAATGAAAAGTTAAAAACTACATTGGAAGAAAGAGAAATGAAGAAAACAAAATGATGAACAGGAAGAAAGAAAGGACTATCACCATGGTTTATTCGTGCAGTCCCCAAGTCTCAGAAGCTGAGGCAGGAGGATCTTTAGCCCCAAGCCAGGTATAACCTGTGCAATTCAGCAAGACCCTGCCTCAAAGCAAAAATAATCGAAAGGCTGGGGCACTATACACTACCCAGTAAAGCACTTGTCTTATGTTAAGCCCTGCATCTAATAATCAGATCAGTAGGGAAAAACAGATCAAAGTGTTGAGTGGCTTCTTCCTGTGTCCTGTAATGTTCGAGTCTGTTAGGTGGAGGTGGTGGTCAGTTGACTATGAAGTCTTCTGACATTGGCTCATAGTTGCCAGTCTCCCAAGTTACCCCCAGGACATGGAGTTGTCATCTGTCCCCAGGAGTTGGGGCTACCATTCACCTTCC
Source organism: Pedetes capensis (assembly GCA_007922755.1). Classification (NCBI taxonomy): domain Eukaryota; kingdom Metazoa; phylum Chordata; class Mammalia; order Rodentia; family Pedetidae; genus Pedetes; species Pedetes capensis. Next base: position 2,452 of record VMDO01029815.1, on the reverse strand, counting down.
CTGAGGCTGCTACTGCCCAAACCTCTCAGTATGTTGGCATTACACCTTCCCCTTCTCTGCAACTGCCTGCCACAGATGTGTCATACTTTAGAGTTGTGGCAAGTTACCCCCAGGCTCTCTGACTCATGGTAATTCTTAGTTTTCAGGCCCCTGGTCTCACACAGTGGGTTTGCTGTAATGATGGTGCCAAGTCACTGCCTAGCCACTGCCCACTGAGATATAGAATGTGGCAAAGTGAATCTCTTCTCCACTGCTAACCACCAAGTTAGATAGAACCTCTGTCTTACCAAATCCCCTGAATAGATTTGATGGCTTCAAGGACCAAGACTTTGCTGTGGGACTGCCAGTTGCCTGCCAGAGCTGTCCAGCTTACCTTTGCATTTCTTTCTTTTTTTTAATGGGTACTTATTAAGGTACAACTTATTGGATCTCATTGTGACATTTCCATACATGAATTTCGTTGTGCGTTAAAGAAGATGAGTTGTTAAGTCAGCATGGTGGTGCATGCTTGTAATCCCAGCAGCTCAGGAGGTGGAGGCAGGAGGAGGCAGTTCCAGACCAGAGGCAGTCTGCATAATTTACCAAGACCTTGTCTCAAAAAGTAAAAACTGGGCTGGAGGTGGTAGCTCAGTGGTCCAGCACTTGCAAAGCATGCAGGCAGAAGGCCCTGGGTTCAATCCTCAGTACTGCAAAAAAAAAAAAAAGTTATTTACTTATTTATTTATTTACTTAGTTGTATTGCCTGCTTATAGTTATATACAGTAAAAATTTTAATATATCCTTGTAACATACTATGACTTTCTCATCTTAAAAATATAAATTTCTCCTGTAAAGTACAAAGTTAGGACTAGATTTCAGTTAACTTTTCTATTTCACTTTATATTTTTTAATGTGTACTATGTATATTGGTTTAGTGGCTATTACTTCGTTTTCATTTGTAAAAGTTAGTGCATAAGAGAATATTATGGTGTTAGTAACTTTTATTGAAGAATTAAGGTCACTCACCTGTTTTGTAACAAGTTTTCCTACTTCTCTCATTTCATTTTGGGTCATATTAACAACTTCATAAGTGACTACATGGTCTGCATGGTATTTATTCATTTACTTTTTTTTCAGGAACTGTTGTCATTCAAAGATGTGGCCATTGATTTCTCTCCAGAGGAGCTGGAATGCCTGGACCGTGATCAGTGGAATTTGTATTGGGATGTGATGTTGGAGAATCACAGAAACTTTGTCTCCCTGGGTGAGGATCACTTCCCTATGGAATTCTTCATTTATGATCAGCATTTAAAAAATTCCTTTTAGTTTCTTTTGGGAGCTGCTGCTTTGAATCAGTAACCTTCAGGTTTCCCCTTTTAGGGAAAAATTTTAGGGTTTGGTCATTTAGAAAACATCATTTTCATTGTATTTCTTTTTTCAACCTCCTCCTTCCATTTTTGAGGAAGCAAGCATCCTTAGGTCAGTATGATTGGTAATGGGAAAGTGAGTGGTCTGAAGTTTTCTGGCCTGCAATATAATTTTAGATATTTTATGGTTTGAAGAAATGTGGCCTACATCTTCAAGTCCAATTTCTCCCCTTTAGGCTTCTTTTCATTATCATTGCAAGTGTAGTTCCGTTTCTGGAAAAAAGAAAAGAAAAAAAGTTCCTACACATTCTAATTTGTCTGTCAAGAAATATTTGGAGAAGTAACTATTAAGAACCTGCTATTATATAGCTCTTTTTTCCTGATAAGCACAATACTGGGACAGAAATATTCATAGTGTTCATGATAATCCTAACAGCACATCATATTTTATTTTCGAATAAACAGGTCTTGATGTCTCTAAGCCACACCTAGTCACTTGTCTGGAACACAGGATAGAGCCTTGGAATGTGAACAGAGGAGACACAGTAACCATATCCCCAGGTAGGTAGGAAGGAATGCATCAGAAGATGTAGATGAGCTATGCAAAGATCAAGTAGGAAAGCAGGCATTACAACATGGACTGAGAGGCTCTGTTTCTGTGGACATGATTTTTCAGACGCCTACATTTCTTTCTTTTGCTATGAGATTAAGACATGTGTTTCCCTGTGTTTATCATGCTTTTAAGTCCTCCCAGACTCTTCCTTGCCCTCCAGTGAGTTCCTGGTGCTTTCAGAGTGACGAAGTCTTTCCCTTTGCCTTTGAGGGTCTGCATAGTCTTCAGATTGTTTATTCCTTTTAGCGTTGAGAATATTTGTGCACAGTTCCAAATACCTATGTATGTTAAGTCTTTGCATTAATACCATCACAAAGAATTTTCTCAAAAATTTATATATTCATTCATTATAATTACTTTAGCAGAGTTGTGTCCCATGTGTCGTGTCCCCCCCCCCCTCCTGTACTGGGGGTTGAACCCAGGGCCTTGGGCTTGCATGCTCTGCAAGTGCTGGACCACTGAGCTGCACCCTCAGCGCCCCCCCCCCCTTTTT
>VMDO01029814.1:0-22128 GCA_007922755.1 Pedetes capensis | reverse complement strand
AAGCAGCAAAAATAATTATTTCTTTTTTATTAAGTGTTTTGATTTACATATTTATGGAGTACAGAGTGGTAATTCAGTTCATATATACATTGTGCAATTATCAAATCAGGATTGTCAACTCTTCCATCTCCTTAAATATTTTACAAACACAAAAACAAAAAAAAAGTTTGATTTATGTGTAGTGATGATTGTACATATTTATGAGGTTTGGTATGATTTTTTAATTGCATATATTATAGTGAGATTCATTATAGGATTTTCATAGAATTTTATTGTGTATTTTGCATTAGTTCTGTCCCTCTTTACCCCTCTATGTTGCTCCTCCTCGCCCTCACAATTTTCCCATCCCCATCCCTCATACACCATTCCCTCCCTGCTCCTGATGGGACCTCTTATATTTTCTGATGTTAGAACTATGTCTTTGTGTCTGTGTGTGTGCTTGTGTGCACACATGCGCATGTGCGCACGCGCATTTTTCTCCTTCCTTTAAGGTGAATCTAACTCCTGTACATGAGTGAGAACATGTAGTATTTCTCTTTTTGAGTCTGGGTTATTTTATTTGAAATGCCGGTCTCTAGTTCCATCCATTTTGATGCAAATGACACTGCATTTTAATCCAATCACCTGTTGATGGACATCTGTGCTATTTCCATACCCTTAAACTTGTTAATAGTGCTACAATAAACATGGAATTGCAGGTATCCTTATGGTATGATGACTTGTCTTCCTTTGGGTATATATCAAAGAGTGGCATAGCTGGGTCATATGGTAGTTATATTTATTAGTTTTCTGAGGACCCTTCACACTGATTTCCATGGTGGCTGAACTAACTTACAGTCCCACGAACAGAGTAAAAGGGCTCCTTTTCTCCACATCCTTGCCAGCATTTATTATTGTTTGATTTGTTGATGTTAGCCATTCTAACTAGAGTAAGAAGAATCTCAGTGTAGCTTTGATTTATGTTTCCCTAATGACTAGGAATATTAAACATTTTTTCATAGGTGTATTGGCCAGTTTTATTTTTTGTTTTGGTAACTGTCCAGTTCCATTGCCCACTTATGTATTGGATTATTATTTTGGTATTTATTTCCTTGAGTTCTTTGTATATCCTAGCTATTAGTCCTCTATCAGATGAGTAAGATGCAGAGACTTTTTTCCCATTCTGTGGGTTCTCCCTTTATTCTATTAATTTTTTCCTTTATGGTACAGAAGCTTTTTAATTTTATGTAGTCAGATTTGTCAATACTTCGTGCAGTTTCCCAGGCTATTGGAATCTTGTTAAGAAAGTACTTGCCTGTGTATGTGTTGGAGTGTGTTCCCAGCATTTGCTTCTAGTACTTTTAAAGTTTCCAGTTTTATGTTAAGGTCTCTGATCCATTTTGAGTTGATTTTTGTACAGGTTGAGAGATACAGGTTTATTTTCATTCTTCTAGATATGGATATTCAGTTTTCCCAGCACCACTTGTTGAAAAGGCTGTCTCTTCTTCTGTGTAAGTTTTTGGCTTCTTTGTCAAAGATCAGGTGGTGTGGCTGTGAAGGGGTGTATATGTTGGCCTTCTATTCTGTTGCATTGATCACGTCTCTTTTTGTGCCTGTACCAAGTTGTTTTTGTTACTATAGCCTGGTAGTATAGTTTGAAGTCAGCTATTGTGATGCCTCCTGCTTTACTTTTGCTGCTTAGGGTAATTTTGGCTATATGGAGCCTTTTATGCTTCCATGTGAATTTTAGGATTTTTTTTATTTCTGTGAAATATATCACTGGAATTTTGATGGGAATTGCACTGAATCTGTAGATTACCTTTGGTAGAATAGCCATTTTCACAATATTAATTTTTCCAATACATGAGCAGGGGAAGTCTGCCTTCTAATGTCTTCTTCAATTTCTTTCTTTATTTTGAAGTTTATTTTGAAGTTTGCATTGTAGAGATATTTAGGATCTTTTGTTAGATTTATTCATAAACACTTAATTTTTTCGATGGACTCTTTACTGGACATTTAATAAGGGAGACAGAAGAATTGATGCTTTTGAATTATGGTGCTAGAGAATATACTACGGACTGCAAAAAGAACCAACACATATATCCTAGAAGTACAACCAGGTACTCCTTGGAAACAAGGATGGCTAGGCTGTGTCTTACATATTTTGAACATGTCAGGATGGACCAATCTCTGGAGAAGGACATGATGTTTGAGAGAATGGAGGTCAACAACAACAAAAAAAGGAAAACCCTCCACTAGATGGATTGACACAATGTCTGCAACAGTGAGCTTAAACATAAATAAGATTGCGTGCCTGGCACAGAATCAGGTAGTGTTTCATTCTGTTGTACATAGAGTTGCTATGAGTTGGACCCAACTCGACAGCACCTAACAACAACAGTTGTTAGTGGAATTGTTTTGATTTCTTTCTTTTCCTGTTTTTTATTGGTTCTATACCAATTCCTATATGGATTGCTACTGATTTTTGAATGTTAATTGTGTATCCTGCTACTTGAAGCAAAAGTATTAAGAATAAATTAGTTGCTGTTTCCCAAACTGACTTAGTCATTAAACACAGGTTATCTAATAGTTTTTCCTCCTGATTTTAGATGACTCCTCATCTTTCCTGAGACCCCACTCAAATGAAAGAATAGAAACAAGAAAAAATAAACCACAGCAGTTACATAGTCAGTGAACAAGGAAAAGAAGGGATCATCAAAGGAAGAAAAGTTTTACCTTTGTGGAAGATGGGATGTGCTGGGGACATGTGAGAGGGTACAACAGAGTGCAAATAGCAGCGGCTCGAGCTCCGCTGTAACAGCCTGAGGTGGAGCAGGGAGGCATCCTGCTCATGGCAGAGCTGTTTCCGGTCCAAGACAGCAGCTGAGGCTGGGGGTGAATGAGCAGAGAAGCTGAAAGCAAGTGGATCTGTTCGGGGAGAAAGCATGGAATAGGTGCCCACACCACTTATTCTGTGTAGGATGCAGGTAGCCTGATGTTCATGACTAGAGACATCAAAAAAATAATAAAATAAAAATAAAAAATTTAAGGCAAAAACAATACAACAACAAAAAATTAAGCAGACTGGTGAGAGGTAAGCCTTCAAGATGTGACTATTAGGACTGCCAAGTTGACAACTCTCTCCCCACCCACTCACCACAAAGAAAAACCTGCCTGATTGTGTGCAGCATCCACATGGTCTCTCCACTCAGGGAGGAGGCCTGTGTGCGCATCCTCCTGACAGCCTCGCAGAAGAGGCTTCCCTTAGCCTCCCAGGCTGCTTTCTGAGCGTGAGCTGATGACCAAGCATTTGAAAAATACAAATAGCATGAACAGAAAGATGAAAATGAACTGAAATACCATGTCTTCAGAAAAGAGCGAATTCAGGGCAGGAAATATACCTTAAAAGTTGGTTTAATACATTTAGAGAGCTTTGCAAAGGTATTATGTTCAAAAGATGAGAGTAGAAAGCTATATAAAAGGAACAGGCTGAGAACACCTAAAAGATCTCAGAGTTAACTGTATTATCCAATCAGAAACGTTCAGTTGAAGTGCTCTCTTGTTGGGGAGCTGTTCTATAAAGTATAGACACAAAACCTCTCAAACAAAATGTAAGTCATAGAGGACCAATCTAGGACTAGTGTCCTACTTATTTCCAGAGTTCTAGAAGGAAAGAGGGTAAAACCCAAAAGAACGAAAGAGGGCTTGGGATGTAACTCAGTGTCTAAAATGCAAATGCCCTGGACTCAGTCCTGAGCACTGCAAAAAACTCAAATGAAAAATTTGCTGTCATAGGAATTCTTTTTCCCCACATATAAGGTCTTGTTTCAAAATGGTTACTCTTTAGCCAGGCATGGTGGTGCATGTCTGTAATCGCAGCAGCTTGGGAGGGTGAAGCAAATTCAAAGCAAAAGGCAGCTTGTATAATTTAGTGAGACTTTATATCACAATAAAAAATAAATTTTTAATGGGCTAAGAGAGCAGCTTTGAGGTAGAGCTCTTGCAAAGTATATGTGAGGCCCTGGGTTCACCCTCAAGTAGTGCAAAATGAATAAATAAATAAGTAAATAGATAAATAATAAATAAAAATAAAATAATTACTCTCAAGGCTTTATCATTGTCATCGATTTTCAGAAATTTAATTATGATGTGTCTTGGTGCATATTTCTCTGAGTGTTTTCCCATTGGGAGTTTGCTTGACTTCTAGAACATGTAGGTTAATGTCTCTTTCCACATCCAGATGTTTTTAGCTGTTATTTCACTAGTACACTTTCAGCTCCTCCCTGTTTCTCCTTTCTTTTTAGGACTTCAATAACAGGAATGTTGTTGTTAGGTGCTGGGAGTCGGATCTGACTCATAGCGACCTTGTGTGTAACAGAAAGAAACACTACCCACCACTGTGCCATGCCCAGAACTATTGTCAGTGCTTCTCTGCTATTCATAGGTTTTTTGTTTGTTTGTTTGTTTTTTGCAGTGCTGAGGTTTGAACCCAGGACGTTGCACTTGCATGCTTTACAAGTACTATACCACTTGGCTGTGCCCCCAGCCCATTTTTTTCTACTTCTTTTGAGACAGAGTTTCACTAAATTACCCGGAGTACCTCTGTTCTTGAACTTGTGATCCTCCTGGCTCTGCTTGCCAAGTCGCTGGGATTACAGGTGTGTGCCAGGGTGCCTGGGTAGGGTTTTCAATGGCTGGTTATTTCAGGTGTGGACTGGGGTCATTCTCCCAAGCCTACAGCACCCAGTCTTCCCAGGCAGTCTCCCATCCAAGGACTAACCAGGCCTGACCTTGCTTTAGTTTCTGAGATCAGACAGGATGGGACACCAAATAGGTCTCCTTCTACTTTCATGTCTTTTTAAAAAGTCTATCTTTTTCATATGAGAGAAAACATGTGATATTTGTGTTTCTGAGTCTGGCTTTTTTCGGTTGATTTGATGATCTGTAGTTCCATTCATTTTTCTGCAAACAGCATAATTTCATTCTTCTTTATAGTTGAATATTATTACTCCATTGTGCATATATACCATATTTTTTCTGCTGGTACTTAGAGGTTTAACTCAGAGCCTCACATGCTTTGCAAGCACTCTACAACTGGGCTGCACCTCCAGCCCATATTTTACTTTTTTATCTTGTGACAGAGTCTTGCCAAGTTAGTCAGGCTGCCTCTGACCTTGAACTTGCAATCCTCCTGCCTCCACCTCCCAAATTGCTGAGATTACAGGCGTTTGCCACCATGTCTGGCTTATACACCACATTTGCTTCATCCATTGGTCCATTGATGGTTACCTAGGTTAGTTCCCCCTCCCCTGACTGTCTATCAGCTTGCCATGCTGTGGGGGCTTGCACATTGCTATGATACTGAAAGCTGTGTCACCAGTATTTCAAATATCAGCAGATACCAGTACTATGGTGGACAGGTTTCAGCTGAGCTTCCAGACTAAAACAGACTAGGGAGAAGGACCCAGTATCCCACTCCTGAATCAATTAGCTATTGAAATCCCTGTGACTCACAGAGAAGCACTGTCAAATATATTGCTAAAAAATGAGCCCCCTGCCAGGTTGGAAGGCATTCAAAAGACAACTGGGAAAAGTTGTCTCCTCAAAGAAGAGTCAATCTTAATGATGGTAACGGACTAAAGCCCCTGGGATTTCCTTTCCTGCTATGGCATAACTCAAAATGAGAAGATAATATAATGGCAGCAGCAGTGGCCTCAAACATATAAAAAAGATCATGTGTATGTCACAGTGTTGAGTAGTGTTTCATTCTGCTCTACATAGGGTTGTTATGAGTTGAACCCACCTCAGGTACCTAAAAATAACAAGCTAGTTCCATCACTTGTCTTTTGCCATTTATAGTCACATGGTTTATTTTTACATTGTTTCGGTTTCCGGAGTTCTTGTATATCCTGGATATTAATCCCTCATCATATAATATAATTTGCAAATATATTCTCCCATTCTATGTATTGCTTATTTATGTTTATATGTCTTTTAATGCAGAAATTTTTAATTTTCATGAAGTCTTTTTTCTCTGTTGTTTTTGTTTTCTTTTGTTAGTTTTTTTCATATATCCCTTTTCTTGTGATGAGGTTGTTGTTGTTAGGTCCTATCGAGTTGGTGTCTGACTCATAACAACCCTATGTACAACAGGCAAAACACTAATGTCAGTGCTTCTCTGCTAGTCATAGGGTTTTCAATGGTGGCTTGATTTTTGGGAGTGGGTTGCCAGGTCCTTCTCCCAAGTCTACAGTATCTGGTGTTCTCAGGTGCTCTTCCATCCAAGTACTAACCAGGTCCAATCCTGCCTTGCTTCTGCGATCTGACAGGATTGGATGCCATATTGCTACGGCTACAGGCTACTGTGATGAGGTAGTTTCCTTCTGTTGTAGTGGGTTTTTGTTGTTGTTGTTGTTGTTGTTGTTGTTTTTGCAGTACTGGGGATTGAACCCAGGGCCTCGTGCCTGCGTGCTTTCCAAGTGCTGGACCACTGAGCTGCTGCCTCCAGCCCATTTTATTACTTTTTGAGACAGGGTCTCACTAAGTTACATAGACTGCCTCAGGTCTTGAACTTGTGATCCTCCTGCCTCCACCTCCTGAGCCGCTGGGATTACAGGCATGCGCCACCGTGCCCGGCTCCTATTATAGTGGTTTTTTTTTTTTTTTAATGTTTTTGTCATGAAGGGATGTTGACATTTGCCACATGCCTTTTCTGCACTAATTGAAATGTTTTTTCCTCCTTCATTCTCTTGGTTTGGCGTATTAGTTGGTGTTTTTATATTGAACCATCTTTGCATTTCAGGAACAAATTCCATTTAGCCATGGTTTATAATCTTGTAAATATGCTTTTGAGTTTAATTTCTAGTATCTCCCTGAGGATTTTTACATCAACATTCATGATGTACAAGGGTCTGTAGTTTTTTGGTACTCTCTTTGTCTGGCTTTGGTATGAGGATAATACTGGCCTCATAGACTGAGTTACAGAGTGTTCCCTTTCCTTTAATTTTTTGGTGAAGCTTGAAAAGGATTGTGTTCTTTAAATATTTGATAGAATTCACTAGTGAAGCCATCAGGTACAGGGCTTTTCTTTGTCAGAGATTGTTTTGTTTGTTTTGTTTTGTTCTGTTTTGAGGCAAGGTCTCATTATGTATCCCAGACTGGCCTGGAATTCTCAATCCTCCTGCCCTTTGCTTCCCAAGTGCTGGGATTATAGGCATGCCTCACAATGCCTAGCTGTCAGGAGATTGTTGATACTTGATTCAATCTCCTTACTAGTCATAGGCCTCTTCAGATTTTTCTGTTTCTTCATAATTTAGTCTTATTTTTACCTTCTTTTTTGATAGTACTGGGGGTTGAACCCCGGGCCTTACACGTTAGGCAAGTGCTCTACCACTGAGCTGCACCCTAGTTCCTCTTTTATTTTTCATCTTGAGACAGGGTCTTGCTAAATTATGCAGGCTTCTTCTGGCCTTGGACTCCTGATTTTCCTCTCTTCACCTCTTAAGTAGCTGGGATTACAGGTATGCACCATGGCTCCTGGCTTCATAATTTAGCCTGAATAGACTTTGTGTTCCTAGAAATTTGCCCATTTCATCATGGCTGTGCAAGTTTTTGATCTAGAATTGCTTATAGTATTAAGATTTTTAAAAATTTCTGTAAAATTGGCAGTAATGTCTCCACTTTCATTTCTGAATGTAGTAATTTGAACTTTCTTTTTTTCTGAGCCCATATAACTAAAGGTTTATCAACTTTTCTATCTTTTCAAAGAACTAACTTTAGATTTTGTTGATTTTCTCTATTATTTTTCTCTTCTCTTCCATTTATCTCTGCTCCAGTCTTTATTATTTTCTTCTTTCTACTAACTTTGACTTAGTTTGTTATTCTTTTTCTAATTTTTTAAAGTGTAAAGTTGTTAACTTTGACTTTTCTTGATCTTTATTGTAAGCAGTTAAAGCTATAAATTTTCCCTGTATTACTGCTTTTGCAGTGTCCTATAAGTTTTGGTATATTTTCATTTGTCTCTAAGTATTTTCTAATTTTCTTTTGTGACTTCTTTTATCTTTCTTTTCTTTTTTTGAGAGATAATACTTATATATCTTTATGGGATATCATATGGTAACTTGTTACATGGATGGAATTTGTAATAATATTTGATTTCTTCTTTGATCCATTGGTTTATTGAATGTGTTTTAATTTCCATAAATTTGAGAACTTTCTGGTTTTGTTTCTATTGGTTTGTAACTTATTCCTATTATAATTGCAGGAAATATTTTTTATAATATCCACCTTTTAAAATCTATTAGCCCTGTGGCATCCGATCCCGTCAGATCTTGGAAGCTAAGCAGGGTCAGGCCTGGTTAGTACTTGGATGAGAGACCGCGGGGGAACACCAGAAGCTGTAGGCTTGGGAGAAGGACCTGGAAACCCCCTCCCAAAAATCAATCTGCCATTGAAAACCTTATGAACAGCAGAGAGGTACTGACAATAGCGTTTCCCCTGTTGTACAGAGGGTCACTATGAGTCGGATACCGACTCGACGGCACCTAACAACAACAACAACAACAACAATTTATGGTCAAACATAGTCTTAGGCTGGGATTTAGCTCAGTTGGTAGAGCACTGCTCTGCAGTCTCTCAGGTCCCGAGTTCAGTTCCCAACACCACAAAAATGGGAGAAGGATGTGGCAATCCACTCCCAAGGCAATCCCGAAACAATCAGCCGTTGAAAACCCTATGAGGGTCACTATAAATTGGACATGACTTGACTGCACCTAACAACAACAACATAGTCTGTTCTGGGACCTACATTGCTTGTAGGTTATAGCTTATCATTGCTTTTGGTTCATCTTCTTGGGCAAGCATTGTTAAAATATAATACTTTTGAAAAATTTGATAGTTAATTGTTTTATTGAGGAAATGGTGACATAATTGCAAATGTTTTCATTTATACATTTGCAAATACCAACTAGAATGACTAACTCGATGAATTTTTATTTCCTTGTGATCACCTTTCTGTACATTTTTTGTGAAGTAAAGTAATGCATTTATCAAGTAAGTCTCTTGGTGCACAAATATCATAAAAAGTGAATGAATACTACTCTGTATTCTTTTAGCAGAATGAGGTGGTTGTGGTTCAAATTCTACATGCAAAATAACTTGAGATAAAATACTTCTTATTGAATGAGCAGCTCCAAGAGAATCTCACATCATTGTTTTCCTTATTGACTTTTTATATTGAGAAAGTTCATCTATATTATCATCTGAAGTCCTATGATCTGAGATTTTACAATATTTCTGTACATTATGGTAGCCAGAAGTTACATGGAGCTATTGAGCATTTAAAATATACCTAGTCTGAATCAAGATATTCTGTAAATATAAAATTCACACAGATTTCAAACCTATCTCAATATTGAATTGACTAGATGTTGAAATAGTATTTTGTATACATTGTTTTAAAAAATATTTTATTGAAATTATTTTTGCTTTTTTCTTTTTACCTTTTTTAGGGTGCCTATTAGGAATTTTTTTCCTTTTTGTTTTTATTTTTTTGTTTTGTTTTGTTTTGCTTTGCTTTGCTTTGTTTTTTGAGGCTGTGATTTGCTGTGTAGCCCAGGCTTGCCGAGAACTCAGTGTGTATCCTAGGCTGGCCTGGAATTTGGAATCCTCCTACCTCCCCAGTACTGGGATTACATGTGTGCCAGTAGCACACTGGGTGGGTAGAAATTTACATTTTGTGAAACATTCTCCTCTGATAGTTTTTTTCTTTATCATTTTTGGTAGAAAATGAAAGTGTATTTTTGTTTTGTGTTGTTTGTTTTGTTTTGCTTTCACAGTAGTGAGGGGTTGATTCTACAGCCTTGCCCATAGTTTACAAATGCTCTACTACTGAGCTGCACCCCCAGCCCCTTTTTTATTTATAATCTTAAGACAGGATCTCATGTTAAATTACACTGGCTGCCTTTCACCTTTAAATCTGGCATCCTCCTGCCTCTGTCTCCCGAGTCATTGGGATTATAAGAGTGTGCCATGGCACCCCTCTTGAGAAGGAAAATTTCTTAATTTGTGACTGTATTCAATTAAAGTTTAAAGAAAACTTTAGAGATGTGCTCTCCAGATGTCTTTGAAAGATGATGAGTACTTTGGCAACACACTGAGAAAACTAAAGTGCAGTGTAATAATTATGCTTGATTTCATTATCCTTTCAGAAGATTACATGATTCTTCAGTTTTAGTCTTTTCTCAGCATAGTTACATGATTCTTATTTCTTATTTTAGTCTTTTCTCAACATGTGATTGTTGTTAGGTGTTGTCGAGTCGGTATCTGACTCATAGCGACCCTCTGTACAACAGGGGAAACACTATTGTCAGTGCTTCTCTGCCGTTCATAGGGTTTTCAATGGCAGACTGATTTTTGGGAGGGGGTTTCCAGGTCCTTCTCCCAAGTCTACAGCTTCTGGTGTTCCCCCACGGTCTCCCATCCAAGTACTAACCAGGCCCGACCCTGCTTAGCTTCCGAGATCTGACGGGATCGGATGCCACAGGGCTACCGCTGCAGGCCTTTCTCAGCATAGTTGGGAATAATTGTTGAGTAATGATGAAATGACAGCACAATGAAGTAAAATGTTTCAAAGTATAAGAAAAATGTTGTTGTTGGGTGCAGTCAAGTCAAGTAGCAGCACTCTCCTGACTGAGCTAAACCCCAGCCCCATAGGAAAAATAATCACTAAATTCCAAAATGTATTTTTAGAGAGATTTTAATGGATTCAAATGCTAATTGCAAGACAGGATGAATTTTACTCGATTTTTAACGATGTGTGAATTTTCTCATTATTGTTTGAAGATACCTAAGAAAGAACAAAATCAAAACACCAACTTTTAAAAATAGAACTACATAATTTTCTGCCTTTTGAAAATAATCCATTATTTTTCTCTGATTCTTTTAGGGTCTTGGTTTTATGGTCAAATTTCATTGCTATAGTTATTCTCCATGTGTTGATTCTTTTGACACACACACACAATTGTTTTGAATATGAAATGTCTCTCAGAGGCTCATGTTTTGAATACTTGGTCCATGACTGGTAGAGGTATTTGAGGAGGTTGTGTAAACTTTGGGAGATAGGGCCTACCTGGAGGAAGTAGGTCACTGGGAGCATGCCTTTGAAGGTTAAACCGGGTCCACAGTCACCTCTTTTTTCCTTGCTTCTTGTCTGCCATGTTGTGAGCTACTCCACAATGGCCTTCCCACCATGATGGATTGAATCCTCTGAAACCAAGAGCAAACTAAATCCTTCCTCCTCTTGAGTTGTTTCTGTCAGGTATTTGGTCACAGTGACAAGAAAAGTTAACTAACACCTACACATACTTTTGTTGTTGTGATTGTGCTGGGGATTGAATCTGGGGCCTTGTGTATGCCAGGATGTACCACTGAGCTACACACCCCAGTCCTGAACATTTGTGAGAAATGCTCAGGTATCAGATCTTTGGGCTGGGATTTAGCTTGGTTGGTAGAGCACTGCTCTGCTGTCTCTGAGGTCCCGGGTTCTATTCCCAGCACCCCAAAATGGAAGAAGGACATGGCAATCCACTCACGAGGCAATCCTGAAGCAATCGGCCATTGAAAACCCTGTAAGGGTCACTATGAATCAGACACAACTCAATGGCACCTAACAGCAATAACAACATCAGATCTTTGAATTCTTCCCCATTTTCTATTCTTAGTCAGATAATTCAATAACTGAAGTCTTCCCAGGTCTAGGTTAACTATCTCCTGTTTCCGCTGATTCTTACTCATGGTTCTTTGTTTCCTTACTGTGTGCACATACAATTTTTGGTTTTGTTGTAAGTTTTTGTGTACTTGACTGAATGATCTGGTTCCTTGGATCTCTTTATCTTTGGAGATAACTTTTTATTTGTTTTGGCTAATCACCTGAGAACAATGTCAGCTGGGGTTTTTTAGCTTAAGATTCATTTTTCTGGTACCAGGGGCTGAACCCAGGGCCTCGTGCATACCTTCCAAGTGCTCTACCACTGAGCTGCTTCCTCAACCTCCTTTAAAATTTTTTTTCAATCTTGAGACAGGGTCTCTTTAACTTATGCAAGCTGCATCTGGCCTCAGACTTGAGATCCTCCTGCCTCAGCTTGCACTACTGCACCTAACCATTAGCTTAAGATTTAAACAACAAAAAAAATTTAAACCACATTAATGGTATTAATTTAGGTTGTAAACCTGTGAGGGAACTAGCTGTGGTTGTGAATTCTCAAAGGACATTTATTCAGTCCCCTTTACAGTGCCAAGCTCTGGACCATTCTTTACAGTGGATCCATTTCTTATCCTCTCTTCCCTGTGCATGTACCCTTTTGAGACACCAGCTTTATTTGAAGATTGCCTTTTAGATCTATATCCCTACCTAACTCAAGCAAATCTTAGGCCTCTTCTTTTCTTTTTTCTTCTCTTCTCTCCTCTTCTCTTCTTGTTTTCTCGTTTTCTCTTCTCTTCTTCCCTCCCTTCTTTCCTTTCCCCTCCCCTCCCTCCCTTCCTCCTTCCCTCCCTCCCTCCCTCCCTCCCTTCCTTCCTTCCTTCCTTCCTTCTTTCTCAGTACTTAATGGTTGTCCCACATCCTCACACATGCTTGGCAACTGCCCTACCACCAAGCTGCACCCCCCAGCCCATTTTTTATTTTTTATCTTGAGATAGGTTCTCACTAAGTTGTGCAGGCTGCCACTGGCCTCAAACCTTTGATCCTCCTGCCTCTGCCTCCTCAGTTGCTGGAATTGCAGGCATGAACCACCATGCCTTGCACATTAAGCATTTTCTATAACCCTCTATCCCCATGCAACCCCTAAAGTAGATGCTCAGAGTTCCAGAGTTTTTGACCAGCCTTAAGACAGCCTGATTTGATGCTTGTTTTATTCACTTCAAAGCTGCTAGGTGCTATTTACTTAGAAGGTGCTGAGATTCCTTACTTTCTTACCAGCTCAGTAATGTATTTTATTTTCTTTCATTTATTTATTTTTTTCTTTTTAAATTTATCTGTCCAGCATTTTTTGGAATGATAATGATTTCTTTCTAAGAGCATTTGAGCACCAGTGAATGTTCAAATGCTATGTTACCATTCACAATTAACCAGATATTACCAGGATCTGTAACAGGAAGCTTTTCTGAGCAATGATATACATACATACTTATACTGTAATACCAGTTCAAACGTGGAGAGGTTTGAAATACAAGTTTAGTTATTTTACCAACTTAGATTTTATTTGATAGTATTTACTTCCCAGATTAAAATTCCCAGAGATCTTTTGACCCACCAGCTGAAATAAATTTCGTACCCCATTTAGGAAAGGGAATATGGGAGGAAAGGTGATATTATATAAGTCCCTCTGAGGGCTATTCACCTGTGGCAGTGAGAGGCTGATCATACAATACAGAGTTTCAACTCAGGCCAAAATGGAGCAAACACCTGTCAAAATGCAGCCTGCTGTTCTCATACACATGTACTATAACATCAGCCTTCAGCATTCCCCCCAGATAGTTCCAACAGATGGTGCATCATGACCTAAACATTTTTATTATACACATCTTACGTGTAGGCCCGGGGGCTGGGATTTAGCTCATTTGGTAGAGTACCGCTCTGCAGTCTCTGAGGTCCTGGGTTCAATTCCCAGCCCTGCAAAAATGGGAGAAGCACATGGCAGTCCACTCCCAAGGCAATCCTGAAAACAATCAGCCATTGAAAACCCTATGAGGGTCGCTATGAGTCAGATACCGACTCGACGGCACCTAACAACAACAACAACAACAGTAGAGCTGAAAACAACAGACTAAAGCTGAACTTTAGTTCAACTAAGGTTCAGGTCTTTAATGTTTCCAAGATCTATTTACCGAGAAGGGCTCCCACCTGGTCTGCTCAGCAAAATGGCAAACCATGACTCATGTCATATACTACTGGGATTTTGAGTAGTTGGAGCTTCAAAGGTTAAGTTTAGAACAAATTTCTAATGTTTTCTAATTTGTCTCTTTAAAGTATGATTTTGTAGGTTAGTTTCACTTCTTCATGAAGTTTTCTCAACCCAGGCGCGGTGGCACACACCTGTAATCCCAGTGGCTGGGGAGGTGGAGGCAGGAGGATTACAAGTTTGAGACCAGTGGCAGTCTGCGTAATTTAGTGAGACCCTGTCTCAAAAAGAAAAAAAAAATGGACTGGAGGCGGCAGCTCAGTGGTCCAGCACTTGAAAAACATGCAAGCGCGAGACCTTGGGTTCAACCCCCCAGTACCGCAAAAAAAAAAAAAAAAAAAAAAAAAAGTTTTCTCATTATTATCAGTTGTATAATCATAGGTATCTGTGTAGGTTAAAACATTCCTTGCATAAATAATTTTTATCCTTTCTTTTTCTCCACCTTCAGCTTTTGTAGTCTTTATAGTTAAGCCTGTGCATATCTGTCCCTGGCCATCCAACTCTTGCTGAGGATTAATAGAAAGTTTCTCTTTTAAGTCATCCCTGATAAGGGCAAGGCATTAATGAAGCTGAGTAAAGTCTAAAGTTAAGTACAGCAGAGAGGCACTAAGCTCTCCCTCTTACCATCCTACCCTTACACCTTATGTTTCTAGAATTTTGAGTTTAATTCATAGATTATGCAGTAATTTGTAATGGCAGCCTCAGTTCTTACCAGTGATTTCCTTTAAACTGCAGCTGGGGGAAAGACGGCTGTTGGTAGAAGCAGGAGATATAATTTGAACCTCATAAAATCACTGTAGAAGCCTATAGAGGAAATAGTGTCTCTGAAGGTCCTGGTTATAACATCAGACAAACTGCTCTTTGTTCTTGTTAAAGATTGTGAACAGCGTGCTAAATAATATTAATGGCTGGGATTGTCAGTACTTAACAGTACCTTCCTTGTACAAGTGATTTTATTGATCGATACAGACTCAACGTAATGGGGGTAGAGTGTTTTTACTGATTTTATCTAAACCTTAACCAAGTTTGTTAGTGCACCACATATCTTTAAATAGATCTAGATGATGATGTAGATTGAGAAAAGCAAACCACCATCCATCTCTTTTTGATCTGTTAATAACTTAAATCCATCATTGCTAGCAAGTGTTTTCAGATTCTCTTGTATATACGTGTTTCCATTGTGCCTGGTTAGAAATCTTATCACCCTTTCGTGGTTGGCTTTTCATATAGGGATACCCTTACCCCTAATCATGGATTTTCAGACAAGTGTGTCAGCATAATTGGTGAAATGATTGACAAAATAGGAAAAAGAAAACTTACTTTGGAAGTGTTTGTTTTCTAAATTTGGTTTTGGTAGACAGTGACCTATAGATTCATGTTTTATGATGGTTCTGCGAGACTTTTTTATTCTAAGCTGGAGACACTTTATGAAGGCTAGAAATAATTTCCTAGGACAATATGTGATATTTCTCCTCATATATTTTAAAAGCTTGCATCTTAACTATGGAGAATTGTTCTGCTTAATTTCAAATACACTTTACTTTTTTAATATTTGACATGCTTTCTGTTGATCTTAAAATAATATACACTTCATTTAAAATAATTTTTATGGCAGAGCAGTTTTTAAAATTTCTGCAACCATCCACATGTATTATTTTTAATGAAAACAGTACAGTGCCCTTTAAGGAAAATTAAACTAATTTTGCTTTGATTTATCTTATTTTATTTTTTGCAGTGCTAGGGATTCAACTCAGGACCTCACATATGCCAGGCAAGTGCTCTACCACTGAGCTACACCCTTAGCCCTTAAGCAGTATTTTAAGAATCAAGATAATATATGGGGAGACGGGTTAGCTCAGTTGGTAGAGCGCTTGCTTCTCATGCTCTGGGGTCCTGAGTTTGATCCCCAGCACCACAAAAATAGGAAAAAGACCTGGAATCCCACTCCTGAGAATAATCACCCATTGGAAACCCTATGAATACCAGGGAAGTATACATTCTCTTGTACATAGGGTCACTATGAGTAGGACCCGGCTCAACAGCACCTAACAACAATAACGGTTAATGCATTCTTGCCCTTCTCAAGTTGTCAAGCCTTGTGGCAGCCAAGCTTATAGGGCTATGGATAAGGAGCCTTCAGGGGTGATAAAGATCCGTGGTGGTGACATCATTACTGACAATTTAAAAAGCTTTAGGGATCTCAGAAAATGTTTGTGATTTCATGGAGAGGAATTTATATGAGAGTAGAGAATGGAATGAGAAATGAGTTCTAGGGCATTGTGGCCACAAAGCTTTTTTGAGCCTTAAAACTTAAAACTTAGGGAATTTTGAAGCTATGCTTTATCAAATACTGACTGACTGGTTTGGCAGTGCGTACAGATTTTGAAAAACTCTTCAGTAGTCATTTATTAAGGTTCTATGTCGGGGTTAAGTTCTTCTCTAGAGCCAGCTGTGCTGGTGATTGCACTCAGCGCCCCATGCTGTTTCTGAAGAGGGCTGATGGAATGTGTGATGATGTTACAGACCATGTATCATTCCTGGGAAGCCAGCTCAAAACCCCTTCTTGAAACAGGTCATTGGTGATGTCATTTCATGTATATGAAGAGAAAGACCACCTACTGCCCTTTCTTCACATTCAGACTTCTGTTAAAAAGTAGATGATTTTGTGTAATAAATACTTACTGTCCTAAGCTAGCATTACATTCTATGAACACCAGTGCCTTTAAAGTGCTTATAAATGGATTTCACTGTCTCTTCAGTTTTCTTGCAGTTTTCTATTCAGAGAATATTTTAGATTTTAGATATTAGATTTTTTACTTTTGCTTAGTATTTTATCAGATTTGTATGATGGAATCATGAGTTTTAAAAGCAGCAGCCTGGTGACTACAGTGTAACCAAAGGAAGACCACAGCATATCTATTTCATAATTATTTTCTGACACAGTAGTCAGTTTCTTCACAGACATCAAGAACTCTTCCTGCAGGTTAATATATTTTAAATAGCAGTGTGGTTTTTTTCATTTTAGACATAACATGTGTTTACTTTCAAAAACTTCGAAAAACAGAGAATACAAATAATTTTCTATAAATCATCCATTTAGACCAGTAGTTCTGAACTAGGAGCAATTTGTGCTTTACATGGGACATATAGTGATGTCTAGAGATGCTTTTGGTTGTAACATTGGAGAATGGAGATGGAACTGGTATCTAGTAAGGAGATTGATGCAGCTAAAAATATCCTGCAGTATACTGAACAGCCCCCAATTATAAAGGTATTTGACCCAAAGTGTCAATAGTGGTGACATTAAGAAACTCTGACTTAGCTACCTCAAAATTGTGTTGTGCCTTTGTCTTTTTCTTGTGCACATTTATAAATCATATATTTTATAATATTTATTATATTTATAATGCTATATAAACTCTCAATTAAAAATATATCGTAATCATTTATCATGTATTAAATAATCCTCTGGGGCTGGAGGTTTAGCTTAGTTGGTGGAGTGCTGCTCTGCACTATCTGAGGCCCTGGGTTCGATCCCCAGCACCAACAAAAACAGAAGAAGGACCTGGTGACTCACTCCTGAAATAATCCCAAAATAATCAGCCATTGAAAACCGTATGAATAGCAGAGAAGCACTGACATAGTGCCAGGCACCGTACACCATTGGGGAGTGTTTCATTCTGTGGTATGTAGGGTCGGTATGAGTCAGACCTGATTGGATAGCACCTAACAACAACAACAACAACAACAGCAACAACAAATATTCCTCTAAGACAAACCTTTAAAATTTTTCTTAATTTGTTTATTATGAGGATTCTCAATATATAAAAATAATAATGCCAGGTGCCAAGGCACATGCCCATAATCCCAACAAGTCAGGAGGCTAAGGCAGGAGGATCACAAATTTGAGTCCAGAGGTAACCTGTGCAGCTTAGTGAGACTTTGTCTCAAAATAATAATAATAATAATAATAGTAATAATCATATAAAATCTCAAGGTGCTCTCATCCAGTTTCAGCAATTATCAACTCAGAGGAAATTATATGTTGTCTATTCCCATACCTCTGCCTTCCCACTATATTATTTTGAAGAAGCTCTGTGATATCATATTTTTTCCTATAAATATTTCAGTATATATCTCTAATAGACAAAGATTCTTTATAAAACAATTTTGTTTGCTTGTTTGTTTTTGCAATATTTGTGGATTGAAACCAGGGCCTTGCACATACTTTGCAAGTACTCTACCACTGGTCTGCATCCCTAGGCTATGTTTTATTTTTTCTATTTTGAGTCAGTATCTTGCTAAGTTACCCAGGCTGCCTCTGTCCTTCAACTTGTGATCCTCCTGCCTCATCCTTCCAAGTTACTGGGATTACAGGTGTATGCCACTGTGCCCAACCTTGTAAAACAATTTTAATAAAGATTATATAATATTCTATCCTATGGATGCATCGCACTTGATAACCAAGAGCCTGTTACTAAATTTTGGGTTTGTTTCTAATTTCCCCCTTGGAATTTCTTATTTTGTTTTGTTGGGACTTTTGGTTATGTCTTATATGTCTCCATATGACATATTCCCATTGTTCTACAGGTGGAATATAAAGTGTGCAAACTAAGCAAGGCAAGAATGAGCGCGAGACCCTTAATTTCATTAAACACTGTGTAACTGGTAAAGATTAATGTACATATCTCTTGCTAATTCTTTCCAATTACTTAGTTCATATAAATTCCCAAGCCTGGTTAATTATGCTGAAGTCAGGTAGTAATTTTGCACAGTGTTCTGACAACAAGGGAATTTTCCTGGTGTAACCTTTCCCTCCCTCTCAGTCTCTCAGCAGATTAGGCCCTCAGCCTGGAGTCCATTCATTTTCTGTTCAGGCCTAATTGCTGCCGACTGGCTGCCACAGGTACCTGGATAGCCTATGTTGAAAGAGGCAGGGACTTCTGAGAACAAATAAGGAAAGATTAATTGTTTGTTTTGTTCCTTCCCAAGAGAAATGTGGGTGCTTAATCAAGAAAAATAATTTCTTCTGTTGATTTGGCTTATTTGGAGAAAAGATAATTGCATAAAGGTAGGTGCCCAATGATGCCTTTTATAAGAGGTATTGCCACTTACTTACCCAGGAGCAAGGATATGGGGAAATAAATGTAAGACACTGACGAAATGGATGGGGATGGCTCACATTTCTCATAGTAAGTAATCTGGCTGTTGGGCTTTTATTTGTACCAATAGTGCTAGCTACTATTGTCATTTGTTTTGTCTGGATCTTCGGAAATCTAATCAAGGAGACAATAGCGTTAAAAAAAATCAACAACACTTTTCTAAATTGTTCTTAATTGCTGGAGTACAAAGTGAGCTAAATGCTGTGATGTTTCCAATTAAAGAACCTGTTTCCAACAAGCACTATTAAATCTATCTTTCCCAATCTGATAAATAAGCTATCAAAGAGTGGAACAGATTAATTGAGAGCAATTAGTTCCAGATTTCTTATAATAGGGAATGTGAACAAACATTATTAATGAATTGGGCAGATTTTAGCATGATAATTATGTGACTTGTACCTCTGGCTAATAGGAAAAAAAACTGATTTCAAACATCATATTGCTTATGATCTTTAGTACCCAAACCATTTTCCTTCCAGAAATCTCTAGTTATATGAGAGGAATATTAAATGTGTTCTGAATCAAAGTTGACCCTTGAGTTTGGAAAGGAGAAAGTTATTGTATTAAGAGATGAATGTATTGCCCCTCTGACAGAAAGGATAGATGTGCAAACAAAAGAATGTCTAGAGCAGGCAGGAGTCAGCAGACTTTCTGTAAAAGATCAGATAGTGAGTATTTCAGGCCAGGTGAGTCACATAGCTGTGTTATAACTACTTAACTCTGCCTTTGTAGTGTGAAAGCTCCCACAGAGGATATGTAAAAGGAAGGGCTGGGTTTCAATATAGCTTTATTTATAAAGGCAGCAGCAGGCCAGATTGGCCATTGGAATATAGCCGGCCCTTGGCCTGGAGGCTGGAGGCAGGTTGGGTGGGGAATGGGATGTCCTAGCATAAGGAGGACATGAGTTCAGAGCTCTGAGCCTCCACTCCACTGGGTAAGCTTGCTTAGTACCTTACTCTCTCTCTGAGCACTGCTCGCCTTTTCTATAAAAGGTTAATAAAAAGTTACAGCTCAAAGAACTGTTGATGATGCCTGAACAAGCCAGCCTACATGAAGCATCACCCAGTTCCCGAAACAAACAATAGAGTACTTACTCTTTTTCCTCAGATCTGGGCCACATTCAGGATGTCTGTCTTATCCACATTTTCCCCCAATCCCTGAATATCCCTAGGACTCCAGAAAGTCATAGGGACTAAAGCCTAATCTTAATTATTTAGCCATGAAAATTAAATTAGAAAATATTCTTTGAGACACCATCTCAGCAATTCAACTAAAACCATGATGAATTTAAAAAGCTGTTTGTGACCAGACAAGGCAGACGTTTTAAAGATGGTGTAGGATGTTGTGACTGTTGTAGTTCTGATGAAATCTTTCATCCATCCATCCATTCATTCATTCATTCACTCATTTCTTAACTGACAAATGAACACCTCATAAGGACTGCTTTCTGGACCAGGCCTCTGCAAGATGCTCTGTGTTGATTACTCATCCTCCTCACCACCACCCTGACTCCATAGGGTCACCTGGTACTTGAATCATTCATCTTAACTGTTTTGTTTAAGACCATATGCTAAGCCTGCTGTAAAGTGCTTTGGTTTTCCTCATCAGGCAACACAGCACATCAATCCTGATGGGCATCTTTGGGCTCCTGGCAGTCAGGGGAACCAATCTGAAGAGTACCTGCATGGGAGTCTCTTTGCAGAGGGGCAGTGCCTGCCTCTCAATGGCTTGTCTCCCAAGTCCACTGGGTGCAGGAGGCTGGGAAGTAAGGTTTGTTGGTAGCATTCAGACTGACAGTGGTACTTG
Organism: Pedetes capensis; assembly: GCA_007922755.1. NCBI lineage: Eukaryota > Metazoa > Chordata > Mammalia > Rodentia > Pedetidae > Pedetes > Pedetes capensis. The sequence goes on along the minus strand of VMDO01029814.1, from coordinate 1,223 downwards.
CATGAGTCCAAATGTCAGTCAGCCTGTCATCCGTGGTACCAGCCATCCCCACAACCAGGGGCCCAACCCTGAGGCCCTGACTTGTCTGTTCCTTGTAGATTCTTGCAGTTTGTGGAGCCCAATTAGGTGGATTTATGAGCTACAGTATCTGTGGTAGACTAATCCTCACCAAAGGTGCATGTGGCTTGTGGGTCCTGCAGCGAATCCAACCTCAGAGCAGAGGAGGCACGGCCAGCGCAGGGGAGCAGCAGACTCCACAGTGCAGATGCTACTCTGCTTGGTGCCCTTTGTGAGTCTCTGCACTTGCTCTACGTGACCCCACTGAGGAAAGGCCCCTTGAGCGCCAAGTGGGACGGCAAGTGGATTTTGAAAGAGCACAAGCCATGGACAGAACATCTTGAACATGAATGTTTGAAGATGTTGCCACTATTACAGGGTTTTGTTGTAAGTGTATGTGATCTGTAAAACTCTCTCTACATCCCGTAAAATGTGGAAATAGAATTTTTGAACCTATTCAGAAGTCTTTCATAGGAAGAGTCTTAATTGGCCTTGACCAAAAATTTATTAAATGCAGCATTTTCCAGTTGTGTCTAACAAATGTGACATCAAGAAAGAAGGGAATTTCCTGGCCAGATCTCTTCAGACAGTCTTTGTATTATTATAGAATGAAACTAAAAAATTAGTCTTCTAATTTAGTAAGTGTACCAATTGGAACTACTTGTTTTTGTTAGATACTGTTTTCAATCCCTCACATGTCTGTCAGTTTTCCATACTGTGGGATCTGGGGTATTACTGTGATGGTGAAAGCTATGCCACTGGTACTACAAATACCAACAGTGTCACCAGTAGTGGACAGGTTTCAGCTGAGCCTCCAGACTAATACAGGCCAGGGAGAAGGAGATGGCTAACCCACTCCCAAAACAATTAGCAATTGTAAACCCTATGAATAGCAGATGGATCGCATAAACATTGATATTCTAGGCATCAGTGAGCTAAAATGGACTGGCATAGGCCATTTTGAGTTAGACAGTCATATGGTCTACTATGCTGGGAATGATAAACTAAAGAGAAATGGGGTTGCATTCATCATCAAAAAAGACATTTCAAGATCTGTCATGAAATACAATGTTGTCAGTGATAGAATAATATCCATATGCCTACAAGGAAGGCCAGTTAATATGACTATTATTCAAATTTATGCACCCACCACCAAGGCCACAAAT